>JAQGAH010000774.1:0-25699 GCA_034696885.1 Lepidocyrtus paradoxus | reverse complement strand
GGGTTGATTGAGTAGGGTTTGTTCTCAGAATTCATACGGCGATTTCAGCAGTTCGCGTTTTCGTCCGTAATCTTACATTAGTGAAGCTAGAGTGGAGCCAAGAAAGAAAATTCATTGTCGAGTCGACTCCCCATGTTTTTGTGCAGATCAGAGGGAATTATTGCTAATTGTTAGTAAACTCGTTGTGCTTCATTGCGCTGCTTCATTGGAAGTGAGAACTTTGTCTTGTTGGGTAGATGTATGATGAATAAGTATAATGGGATTAGGGCTGTGCACTTTCCCTTATTTCATTTTTTTGTATCTTGAAAGTACAGCGCTAGTTATTTTTGAATTTATACCTACTTGTTTTGTTGTTTTGCTCAACTTGTCTCAATCCTTTCTTTAAACTTTGTTGAGAATAAAGAAACTTTACACTTTTCCTGATCTATGGTGCTATCATGACAAAAGAACTTTGAGCTTCCCCTTCTTTATTAGAATATAGCTGATTTTCACGGGTTGGTACTGTTTGGCTATTGCATTGATTTGATTGTATCTTTCACTAAAAAATTGACTTTTGACGATTTATCTTGGAATTTTCAGATTTGATAAAAACTTTATTATGAAGCCTTCGCATAATTAATGTTGACTGCTAAGGGGAAGCTAAAATACTTTGCATGATTAAGTATTTTTATAATCAAATCATAAGCAATTTCATCCTTAAAAACAATCCGATAACATATTGGCCTAAAAAACAACTTAATCACTTTTCATTTTACTTAAAGCTTCAATAAACGACAAAGACACAATTTGATTTATTCCAATTTGTTGTTTATTGAACTGGTGTGAATTATCGTACGCTAAAGATAAGTTATGGCAATAATAGTGTCAGCGTAATGAAAAAGGAATTCGCTATATTTAAATTTAGACAGTATTTTTTCTCTCCTTTCCCTCCTCCCATTGTCATTTGTTTTTTTGTTTGTTCTCCTTCTACTTTTTTTTCCCTCCACCAAAAACATAATGTTGTTGTCTTGTCCCTACATCTTTCATACATTCATGGCGAACATAATCTTCGCATTTCTCCTCTAACTCCTGACTTGCACGCATTTATACATAGCCCCTTATGAAAAGAGGAATAAGTCCAGTGCTAAGAAGACATGAAATTTAATTCTCACTTGGTCCTTGGTCATTTTTTCCCATCCAACTTTTCCATCCTCTCCCAAACTTCCAAGACATGTTTTGCCTGAGTAAACTGTCTCGGAACATTTAGATCAGATTTACAGATGAAATGAGCGTGCTCCTCTCTGCTTTTCTCTCTCTCTGTAACATATATTCAAGTCAGTCTGAAGTGATCTTACTATTTTTATTTTTCGCAAAACAAACCTCATTCATAACGGAAACTTAAACTAGTCGCTGGGAATAAAAGCTCTGCCCCGTATGTTTAGGGATGCTTCCCTGCTCCATTTTTATTTATATCACATGATACATGAACATGAAGATTCGTGTTTTACTTTAATACTTTACATTACAGCCGGTACTGGAATTCATTTGCGAGATTGTAAAAGAGGGAAAAAAAGTGAATGAAAAAAAAAACTCAGCAGAAAAGTACGAGATTGAATGTGCTAGTAAAGGTCTCGCAGCCTTGTACATTTTTCACAAAATTCTTAAGTTGCTAACCCAAGAGGGAGAATGAGTTGGGGAAGAAACGGGGAGAAAGTTGTTTACACTGCCACCATGATAAAAACTATAGTAAATATGGTTGGGTAAATATATACATGGTTTTTTTTTCTCTCTCCACTTCTAACTCCCTCTTTCCTGCTGTTCATCTTCACAAATAAAAACATTTAGTTTGCTAGTCGGCGGCATCTTATTCTTCTTGCTTTGTGGCAGTTTTCATCGTGTCGTTGATTTCTACTTATGTACCTACTTATATTTGTATTTCCTTTTTCGTTATTCTCAGCTTTCACTACTCTTTTCCCTTTGGTTTTTTTCTTCCTTGCTCTCTGTATCCTATGTAATAATGCATATTGTAATGGATCTCCTGGAAGAGGGACTCAACTAACTTTTGTTTTTGTGAAGAAGCTCATGCACAACTAAAGAGGAACCTTTTTGCTTCTTGCTAAACTTCCCATTTATAGATCAAGAGTCTAGCTGCTTCCTCTCCCATTCCTTTGCGTTTCAGACATCCACTTTTCACCAGCTCCAGCCCATTTCCACATTACCCCATGGCATTTCCTATAGGTGGAATGTCGTCATAGGATGTGCTATGCTTCCCCAGTTTTTTCAATCATTTTCTCATCTCCTAAGTGTATGCGTGTGTAGTAAATAAGAAGGGCAGAATTGTATTCAGGGGAAAGAACGACAGCCGAAAATGAAACAATTTCTTTAAACTGGGAATGGTAGATAGGGAAAATGCATGCATGTTTATTGCTCTGTGCCTTTAACAGCCCTTTCAAAGATTATGTTATTTTTATTTTTAGTCGCGTAATGGGACAGAGATACAATTTCACGGAGAAAGTTATGATCTATGTGTTGGGAAAAGGTGTAGTCAGTATTTGTCTGTATTATGCATAAAATGGAATGGTTGTAAAACAATAAATGTTGGAACATGAAAGTTTGTCGTTTGAATATTCATGGAAATCGATATGCATCGTTTGGATTTCAAGCTAGTTTAGAAATTTAAACAAAATTGGGGCGGTGAAAGTGAAAACTTTTGAAAAAATTGAAGCCAGTTGTTTACTCCATATGATAAATGCAGCTCATGAGAATACTTTATTAAACGAAATATTAAACTCAATCATGATTAGTTACATGCTTGAATATCTCTTCTGCTTTTTATTTGTTTGAATTGCGTGCAAACTCGGTATAAACTGTCGTTATCACTTTCCCTCCTTTTTTACACATATTTTCACACGCAACGTTTGAAAATTTAGTGTGATGACAATCAAAGAAACTGTAATAGTTGCTCCATACGAGCGGAAGCACGCTTTAGTAGTTACAGCCATATAGATAACTATGTGTGTATCCCTATTTATGTATATTCACGGTAAATTGGTGACCATTGAAAAGGCTCCCGGAGAAAAAAAATGTTGGAGGAAAAGTTACTCTCCCTCCATTTCTCCTGGTAAAACAAGAGTTTCAGAAAGGAACTGCATAAATATCATGTCCAATGATCCGATGCACCCGGTTTTACTCGGACATTACTTTACGTCATTGATATACCCATATTATTATACACAATATTATATTCTGCTCCACTGTTCCGTTCAACTGGGCTCACATCCCTAACAAAAAATATATACCTTTTTTGAGATACTTTTATAACAAATAAAATGCTCCTGATACATTGTCCCCCTAACCATGTATTGGTATTAGATGGCAAGTGCCGTGTTGATGTAAGTAATGTGTCGGTCATCTCAGAGGGTCATAGAATCCCATTGTCGTGGTATGGTAACGGCAAACGAATCCTCCACTGGTCTGCTACCATTCTGGGAAGAGAAAGTCCTCATATCACAGGAGCCGTGTGAGCTCCCAGAATGCTTGCTCTACTGCAATTTTAATGACATCCCGGTACCTATATAAGGGCGAGCTCGTACGTTACTGATTATTACCGTTTTTTTTCATATGACTTTACTCCGATATGAAAAGATATGAACAGGATGAAGTATATTTTATTATATTGGACACCATTATTATTATAGAAAAAATGCAGGCATGTATGAATGAGGTGAAATGATTCTTGCCATTAACGCAAGACTGTTGCATATCCTCTTTGACCTTAGAAATTATTTTGGGGAAAATTGAGCATCCTCCCGTTTTCCTCTGAAGATAGGTGTTTAGCTGTGCTATATGCTCTGTTGTAGTAATGCTACGTGGGTAGAGCCCCACTAGAATAGTTTCTATTCGTTAAATGATCTATAACAGGGCAGGGGTAGGAATTTTGGGTGTCTTGTTGCAATAAAGAAGTCTACAAGGTGGACATAAGTCATTCCCTTCCACCGAAGCTATCATCAGGGCTGACGGCACTGTCTGGTATAAAATGGGACTTTGTAGCGAACTTTCTCTTCCGTGAAATTCTACCCTGGTTGAGTGACTAAATGGTGGTGGTGTGTTGTTGGTCTCCACTTAAAGCAGTAGATATTCTACATGGAGCGGAAGGAGGTCGCATATATCTTCATATGGAGCTCCACGGAGCCCGTACCTAGTTTAAAGTGGGAAGACAATGTATGACATGTTATGATTATGATATTAGCTGAGAACGCATTGATGTGGGTTGTGTGGACTGGTGGGATGACTATTGCATTTAGGTGGTCGAGTAATGTTCAAAATCTTGTTACAATGGTGGGGGCTCCGTATCATAGGAGGGCATGCCGGTTCTGACGTTACGTCCATTCAGGACGACCTTACGATTACCTTCTTCCTCAATAACGAACGATGAAATTGCTGTAAGAGGAAATGGTTTTTTTTCTGTAGCACTTTTCATGTTTTACATGTTTTAGGATGGGTTTTATCCCCTGTTACTATTCGCTACAGGACATATATTTCAGTCCTTTTTTCGTCAAGGGAATGAGTGTAATGCAAGGATTACGTCTATGCTCCCATGTCATCACGAGTAATATGGAATGAGGAGCTTTAAAACGTGCGGAGACTGACCATGTGCAAATCATATAAAAGTGATCGTGACAAATTTCTGAAGGAGATCTGGGAGCCCTAGTCAAACAGTATGATGGGGACAGTTTTCTTTTCAGAGGACGTTTGCTGACATAGCGGGGCGATAAACTAGGGAAGAACAGTTACAATTTTTTTCCCCATCCTGGGCTTGACAGCTTTCCTAGGAAAAGTCTACTTTGTTAATACTTTCCTTATCGCAATTACTCCCATTTTAAACAAGATGTTAAAATTAGGATGCACTGAAAGGGTTATCCTTTATAAACTAGATGGAGATAATGCATAAAGACTGTCGTAAAACTTTTTTTTACATGTTGGTAAATGAAGCCATCATTATAAATTTGTCTTGTGCCGTTCCTTTCTCAAAAGACTCACTATCTCTCCCTATGTTTTACTTAATTCTAATGGGAAACTATAACCAAATTAACTTTTCTCCTTGAGAACTCCACTCATTTATATTTCTTGACTTGAGTGTGTACATAATAAAATGGGAGATTAAATTACACTAAAAGATTAAGAGAAGGATCCTCTTGATTTACATTTGCTTTGCATTCCTCCTCACCATCCGGGGATTTCGCAGTGTTTCTTCAACAAATCATTGTGCACTATTACCTATCCAAGATCATAAGTGGGGATGATAGGTATTGGTTTTCAGCACAAGTCTCATCATCATCATCATCATCACTTATATGCTAACTTGTGATTATTATGACTCCCCCACTTTGAGCGTCTTTCTTCCCTCCCTTCAGAGCTTCCTTCCTCCGCTCTCATCTGCCTGTCTATCTTTGTCCTGGTTAGAGGAAGTTTGCGTACAGCAGTTTCCATAATAGGGTTTGATAACGTTGTCCGGGGTTCTCAGCACAGTGCAGTGGAAATAGGGAAAAGTGTGCAAATATCTATAAAAACAATGAAGGAAAAATGATCTTGTAGAGGTTAACACGTTCATTTTCCAAATGTTCTTCCCTTCTCCCATTATTCGGAGTCTCGGGCTTTTTTCCCTCTCCTCCGTCATTCTAAGAGTATAACGGCAGTAAACTGGAGGAGAATGGGAGTCTACTATATTGTGCTCCACTGCAGTAGTTATCTTTCCCCGTAAAGTGGCTTGGAGTTTTTTTTTACAAGAGGGAATTTAGCTCTAAGAACCTGCTTGGAATGCAAAACAAATTTGTAAACGGAGAGATCACAGCTTACACTCCTCAAGCTCCACTGCATTACCTTCTCTTATTGAGAGATGAATGGCACTTTACAGTCTCCTTTAGCTCTAGCCCAGTCTTAGTGGGGAAAAGGAGTAGTAAAAAGTTATAATAATGGTAATAGTGGTAAGTGTGGCAGTACAAATTCTCATCCTGTTTTATCCCTTTTATGTCTTCTCCTCTTGAACAAGTCTTTCAACACCCGGAGTCTTGTACAGTTAATGACTCCAATCTCGACCATTATGATTTGCATTTAGATAATGGACTCCTTCGTGGAAATTTTTTGTTTTCACTAGGAGAAAAAACTTTATATCAACTAATTCCACTGTTTGTTTCACCAATCATGTTTGTTTGTTGTTGGAGGAAAGTTTTATAGCCAGAGAGTGGCGGGTTCCTTAGGGAGGGAATTGTTTTTGGGGCTGCGGGAAGATCCAAAGCAGTTTTTTATCGGGAGAATAATCCACATTTATTATCATTTTATTCCCTTCAATAGAGATTTCGATGAGAAGGGAAGACTTTTTTTGTCAAGTAGCAAAAAACCGTAGCAAGTACTTTTAGTATTAATTTCAAACTATCAGGAACTGCTCTAAATATGATATATATGAAGCATTATTATGAAAACATTAAAACATTGATAGTTGATAATAATCTGAAAAGGTAAATTTTCTTCATGGTTTAGAACAAGTCATGTATTTTTTATGAAAAAAAGTCACTACCCAAAAGGGAAATATAGCATTTGGGTTGACAGTGTTTGCTGATTTTTGATTTATACAGGGCATTAGTGTATATGGATCTGAGATAAAATGATGGTGAGAGCAACATGATGGTGCACTGGAGCAATTTCATTTTTTTCCCTCCTTCAGGCTTTTCAATGCGATGAGCAATTCATAAGTGGCTTAGAAAATTTATTGGTAATATTTAAAGCGAAGTGAAAAGAGTTTCGACAAGGAGGAGAGATAGATAGAAGGGCAGAGAATGGGCTGGGGAGAATTCCTCCCAATGCAATGTTGACTTGTTCTGGTACATATAATGTGCATTAATGCCCATCCATCCAATCCAATTGAGATTTTTCTGCCAAAAGCATTCCATTGGAAAAAGAGGCCCGTCGTTTTTCGTTTAGGTCGCCACCACATTGGAGCACTTTGCAATGATAAGGAGAAAATGTCTCACTCGTCCTATTCACCTCACATGTGTGTGTATATCCACTCGCCGTTCTCGATCTTTTTTTTTATCGAAGAGCTTGTGCTCACTTACTATAGCCATGTACCATGATTTCTCTGAGGGTTGTAAATTTTTTGTATTTGGAAAAAAGGTAAGAGCTCCTCCTATATATATGATATGAAATGGATTTCTCTGCATTTCAAAACTGCCATCCAGGTTGACAAGGAATTGAAAGATATTTATTTCCGAAAGGAATTAGGAGCTCAACAATCCACTGAAATTGTTTCTTCTTAATAACTCACATGTGTTGATATTGGCTTGTGCAAGCATTACAGAAAAACATTGAGATTTCCTTTTCGTCTTTGGTCCTTATCGTCTCAAAATATGAGTGTCGTCTCAAGAAATATCCAACCAATCTACAATTTTTTTTACTACAAACGAGTCATGTAGCAAAGTGGAATATTTGTAAGTGTGGTAATGATATGGAAATGCATAATATTATTTGTAGGGACTCCTTCAAGGTAAAAGAGATTGCATTTAATCTGTACTTTCCCTTTCCAACCCTCCTTTTTCTTACGTGGTTTCACGGACGACAAATACCTACAGGATTTTATATATTTCTTTGAGAAAATATGTATACCGCTGAGCATGTGTTCGTTCACTCCAACCCTACAATTACAATTTTCTCTGACTTTTTGTCTCCTTTTGTCTCCTTCCACCTTTTATTCGTGGCCGGAATGGATGACAAACGATATCGGTCGTATGTCTTGGAGGAATGGAAACACTGTCTCCTGTTCTAAAAAAGGACGAGAATTTCCCTTCGAAAAAAACCCAATGAAATGGGAGGTGGATAGGTGGAAAGGGAGCTGTGCAGTGAAAAGGGAAAGCCACTCATCCGTTAATTTTGAAACAAAAAAAAACGATGATAAAGTGTAAGGGATATCGTGTATTATCTTCAGAGATTCTGAAGCTATTCAGGATTTGTTCGGAGTATCCTTCCTGATACGCAGTCCCGAATTAGTAATGGCTTCAATTGCAAGGAAGGATTGTAATTTGGAGCTATGATCTCTGCAGTAGAGCCATGTATTCCTTAACTTTGTAATCACTGGCTTAACTAGACTTAAATAAAATGCTTTCATGCAGGATGCTGGATAGACGGGTACCCAAGATTTTTGCTATGTTTTTCAGTTTTTGCATAAAAATAATTGTGTAAAATTCATAAATTAGGTGTAGAAATTGGATTGAATCTGCAAATATAAATCTGTATAAAGCAGGTAGATAGGTAGGTTTGTGGGGAAAAAAAAACAATTTCTATGTCTGTCATTCCTTTTTTTACCTATTTTTTTTCTAATATCACCTCATCACGTGTCAATTCATCATAACTGGGAAGCACAAAAGGGAAAGATGTTGACAGTGTGTGTCTTCCTATATTGCAAATTGTCAGCTGGGATACTGTCCCCAGATAATTATAAGATATAATAGTAAATTGGCAACGGAAGCTACAATAGCAGTTTTTTTTATCTCATTCACAGGTTACCCACACAACCCATACAATGGGGTTGTCTGCAACGACACTATATTGGCCACTGGAGTTTTTTCCTCCAAAGAACTCTGGCGCTTATCCAAAGGTAAGGATGTGCCTTCTCCTTGCCCTTAACAACATTAATATCTTTTTTTTCGCTCGATCCCTCCCTCCTCCCTTCATCCTCTAAACTGGATTTAATACTATTACGTCCCGTTCCCCTTCCACAAATCCCCTTCTCCCTTTCTTAACCATTACTAGCCTACAATAATAAGTAATAATAATATATTTAATAATTATCATGCATTGCAATTGTGCGCTTCTATACCCATTCGTTTGTTTCGTAAAAGCGTTATATTTATAAAAGGTAGCTTTAGCAAAGCGATCTAATCACTTTGGACTACTACGTGTCCTCTCTGAAAAAGATAGTAAGACGTGTATACCTTTCTCTAAAGATGTTTGCAACTAATATTTACTCCATTTTTTGCTAATACATTGATATACATTTGTGTGAATGCAGTTGGAAAGCGCGGCGTGATAAATACGAGTAAAGTTCATTGTTGTTGAACCAACACTTACAGGATAGCTAAAAGTAATAGAAGATGAGGGCTAAATGATTTTTATAAATATGAAAGGGCCATCTCGAAAGTATATATTACCGATCCAAACTCCCCAGACACTACACACCGTTTACAAGACTAATGATCCAAAAATAGCAATAAAGATACGCCACCGTGGAACAAGCCCGGGTTCAATTCAATCTTGCACACTGCACTATTGTGTTGTATTGAAAGTCAGAGATAAATCATTTGTTACGTTTCCTTTCATCGGAAAACGGTATATATATTAGGGTCATGATAATACTTAACAAATGTATATATAGCCAATGCATAAGTATTTAGTTGTATTTGTGCTGGAATGCAAGTCTGATAACATTATTCATATATAACATAGTCCAAAGGTTTTTTTGCACTTTTCCAGCAACTTGATTAATAAGCAATCAGTACTATACCATGTAAACTTCCACATGCAACATTATAATTTGACTAGAATCAAGGAAAACGTATTAATTAATTATAAACGAAAATAACACGTTAGCCATTCTGTAATCAAGTATTTCACTGGAATTCCATGCTTATCCAGGTAGTCACACTAAGAGCACACACCCAATTTACAAGCTTCCACCCTCCACAAACTACCAAAGCTGTTCTCAACTCACCCCAGATCTCAAGGCAATAAAGTCCTCCTCTCACATTTCCGATTATCCACACGCAATTGATTAGGAGACTAACATGCGATAACATACTCCGGCTCAGCGTCTACCCCATTGAATAATTATATGATCAGGGCATAAAAGAGGCATCGGGAGAGTTTAAAAGATACGGAGTTAGTTAAGCTGATTGCTTGTCCACATCCCTTTATTATACAGCTTTATTCAAATCCCGAGCTCCGCTTCCGGTTCAGAACTATAAAGAAAAATATATCCGAGGAGGACAGGAATTTGTGAATTTTATTTATTTTAAATTGTTACAATTCAATAAACATGGTAGTCATTCATAGTAATATATGAACTTATTATGCAGAAGACTATGAGCTCGCTATGTGCATGCTGATGATTATACATGAAATATTGTTTAAATGACATTGCTGGGTCTTAAGAACCATGGGGGTTATCTGTGTCCCATGGTGGTAGCGGTTTTCGAGGAGGAGAAAGCACTGGGAACTAACTCACATCATTCCTCTCTTTCTACACATTCAGCACTGCACACACTTTATTTTATTTTTATTATGTATCCATCTGATATGGGATGATGGCAGAGAACAAGTATCATTCCTTCCCTTCCTCCTCTAGCTCCAGACGACATGGAGACCATGTATGTGGAATATTGTCGTCACATTACAATGCATTTCTGGAGGGAGTTCTCTGCTGCAAAAAAAAAACGCTTTTCATTCTCCTCACTTACATGATCATATCATAAGCATTCACCGACAAAACCGGCGTTGTTATGTTGGTAGAAGGAAGTAATAAACTTATGAATATTGTAATAGGAACAAGAAGCCGTAATCATCAGCAGCACATTATATAATGTAGAAGACTGACTGTCTTCCTTTTTTCCCCGTTGAGAAAAAAAAACATCTCAATTTTTCCTTTTCGGGACAGGATATTATCACAAGTATGTAGTTCCAGTTCATGTTTTCAGTTGTGCAGTTTGACATTTTTCGTGTAATAAAGCTTACAGGCTGGGGCTGAGCTGATAATGTAGGAATATGATGGGGAAAGGGATTTTTTTTGAAGAAAAAAGACATGAGCTTTGTATTACAATACTTAAGTATATTATGTAGGTAAATGGAGGCTCATGAAATGGAGGTCCTGTGCATCCTTTCAGTCAAATTAGGAAAGGCTGCTAATTATGAGAGTATTGGACAGATTTATTGCAAAATGTGCGAGCTCTATTCTCAGTCAATATTTCATTTCCATTTTGGAGGTCTTAATTGATGCGTCTCAACGCAATTTGTGCATCCACAGCATTATCATTATGATGGTGCAGAGGGTATTATTCAGACTGTGAGGGAAGTTATCTATTGAAGGGAAATTCATATATTTTTTAAACTTTCTTTGTGAGGGGAACGGTGAAAGGGAGTGGTGCATATGCATACACTCATGAAGGGATATAACGGTGCAGATGAGTTGTTCTTTGCGTTCAGCTCTTTTTCTTGATCCATTCCTGTACCAGGGCTGTATTTATCGCTGGCAGCGAGAAACTCGCTGTAGTAGGAGTAATTCGGAGATGTTATCAGAGTGGCTTTTATGGTCTGTTGTATATGCATTGAGGGACTAAATGTTGTGTGCAAGAATTGATGACAAATGGTGTCTTCTTTACTAGCCATTTAACTAAACAGTTTGGGAGCACAGCTTTGTCACTGCGGTTTTCCACCACTCCAGGAGGTAGTTGTTGACATGTCTCCGAGTCATAATTCTGACCCTTTCAACGCAAGAAATATTCCGATATATTAATACAGAGGCGCTAAATAGTGTTATTAGTTGGGAGCACGGGGAAAGCACATAGTAAGATACACGCACTCAAACTGCTAATATATTTATGCATCTACCATAGAAATGCTTATGAAGAGAAAGCTGGTAGTTTTTTAAGAGTAAAAAAATATCCAAAACAGTAACCCTGGCCCTGCTATATAATTTTTTTGTAATCATAATGGAAAAACTTCCCGTCCTTGTTAACACGGTGTGTCGTCATCGTCACAGGCTACAAAATAAGCGCCACGTTACACAAAGGATCGATATGGGTGTAAAGTCGAATGTTATTATTTTTCATTTCCGTTTGCAATTTTGGTAAGAAAATAAGATGGAATGGGAATATGCCCCATTTGAAGTAATGCTTTTTATACAGGGATTCGTTAAACTTCAACTAAAGTTAGGCATCACTTCAGTATCGTTTGAAATAGATAAGGTAGTTAAGCGTGTTGATAGAACAACGTATTTGTATAATTTTTGCACGAGAGAAGAGGCATTGTTAAAAAACGTTTTGGCTACCTGTTATAACGCTTGTAAAAGAAACTGTTTTCTAAAGAGGGACTTTTTTGTTATTGAGACCTACTAATGCGTGTGGTGACAGTCGCGATGCAAATAATCAATTTGATATTGATGCAGCTTCCATTGTTCAAGGACCTAATGGACTTCAGCCAACTATAAAAATCGAAAATACTGGTAGCTACTACTGTAATAGCTATACCCCACCAGGACCCGACCATTCAGTGCTAATGGGGTCTGGAACTTACAGTAAGCACCCAATCACCCACTTGTTTACACACTTTTGGATTTTTTTGCCAATTTAATAATAATAATAATAATGCTCCGTTACTGATAACTCGTTTTGAACTTTACTTCCAGGTCCTTTAGCACTGCCTCGTAATTTACCTAGTCCAACTTCGGAGCACAGGAGTAAGCGGCGAAGACTGAGCTCAGAGGAGGACCCTCTGGACGTTGGTGGAGGGCGAGATAAAAGCAACGAGGTGACTTACTACGGACAGAGTCCTGCTTCTCTATCTAGCCAAGCCAGTTGGCATTCGGAGGTTGATCATGGTAAGCTAAAGGACTCTTTTAAATATATGGAATTAGGCATCTACTAAATTTAAAAAAAAAATACTAAAAACTCATAATTAATACATAATCTATACATTAACATTACACCATCGTCAATGCTTACTGATCAAAGCGATAACCTGCTTTTGTACTATTTTATCTAGGGAGCTTATTTCTGCTTTTTATGTTAGATATTTCTAACTGCCTACTTTAATTAGTAGTTATCTAATTACCCCACTCACATTTCCGGCTGGTGACAAAGTATTTTTTAGAAGGAAAAGACGCTAGAAATTAGGGACAGTGAGACATGACAGTAAAACATTTCCGCCTAATGATTTTCAGAAAAATTTAAACTTAGGTAGCTTTTCTTTTGAATATGTAAAACGAACTCTAGTTTAGTTCCAAGACTAGCCAAATGGAGTTGCATCAAATATGACAAGACAGATTTCATTTCCATAGCATTGGACTAACAATAAGTATAGGTACGTTCTTAGAAACCATCATTGTTATTACCGTATTTCCTAACCCTCTGCAATTTTCTCGTGAACGTGACATGTCTTTCATACGACCACAAATGTGAAGCAGACTATGAAGGGAAAGCTATAGCAGGATGACATGATTATAAAAAGTAAGGGGCTGTTGTTAGGGTCAGCTTAGTACATTAAATTTCGGGAAACTACTGACTCGCTCATGAGAGAAGTGTTATTGTCATGAAATAGCACAGATACATTGGGCATAGGCAATAAAACGACTATTGCTGATTAGGATTACCCAAATACATACACTTTATGGACGTGCTGACGGTTTTTCTCTAAGGTTTAAATGTGATCAAACTGGATACCATTATTGCTCCTTATTTGACTGTCACAAAAGGAAAATTTAATAACTGGGATAACTTTTTGCTACTTTGGGACACATGATTAACTAACCTCGAACTGGGACAAGGGAATGGCTGCACATAACATCAAGTGCTGAAATAAAAATGAAAAGAATTTGGGAAGAATATGGTAGGCAGTACAGAATTACATTCCGTCATCGTTGATTTTGGCGATCGCTAAGTAAATAGCTTTCTTGTCAACTATTGGTTCCGATCATTGCTATAGATTCTGACCTTGATATTTTTTACTTCTCGTTTTGTTTCGACAAATTTTGCAATAACAATTCAGTTATGGGTAGGACGAAGGCGTTTTGTATTTCGTGAAACTGATCCCACAAGTTTAGCTTGAGACAAATGCGATAAAAGTAGTCCAATATTGCTATGACAGTGACTCGTCAGTCATTTTTATGGATATTGTACAATTATCTTAGGTTTTTTGGCAGAAGTTGTCCAGTCAAATGGTCCTTTTATTGTTTCCCCCCATTTTTTAATAACACTAGTCAGTATTTTCAATAACGTGTTAACTTCCAGTTGCTGCTATTGTGCTTTGTTGTGTTTGTATCGTCATTTGATTATTCGTGTGTTTTAACTTATGCATGTAATATTGTGCGTGTGATGATATTATTGACTCGATGTGGGTGTTATGTGAGATACTATGATTTTTTAATGTTTGGACGCTTCGAATGTTTGAAAGTTTATTTTTAAATATTGATTATTTTCCTAACACAAGTAAAAACGTATAATTGGTAACACCCTTTTCTACAATGCTGGTGAGCTGGGGATTTGTGGTGGGACGGATGGTGATGATGGTTGGTTTCTTCGCGGTGGTGGTGCCTTTCTAAAACTCTGGGCTCTTTTCGGTACTCTGCAGAAAAACTACAGCGATGCAGAAAAATGCTTTACATAAACTACAAATGACATAATTAGCAATTTATTTCTTCCTTAACCCATACAACTTTTTTATGGAGTGTTTTGTAAAATAATAAAGATTGTTGACGTTTGCTGCTAACAAGCATGACTTTCCATTACATATGAGCAGGGCACCACCACGGCCACTCTCGACACAACTCAAACCATAACCAAGCTCACAGTGGTAGTGGTGGATCTGGAGCTAGCGGGCCATCCGGATCTGGAGGGAGCAGTAATGGCCAGGGAGGGATTTCTCATTCGTCTGGGAGCAACAGCAGCTCGGGAAGCGGCGGGGGTCACTCCTCCGTACTTGGACACTCACATGGTCACCCATTGGCCCTTACGGCTCACTCCCATCATGGCCACTTGAGTCATGCACATATTACACATAGTACACATATTCATCCTCCACATGCACATACTGGGGCAACACACCTTTCTCAACACCATCACCATCATCATCATCCACACCACGGTGGACCATTAGGACATCATACTAGCAAGCTGGGCTCATCCTCCAGTAGTTGTGATCTTGTTATTAAATCTAATAGTCGACTTAGTAGCTCATCCAGCGAAACTGAACAATGTCCTTCGAGCCCTTCTCCGATGGGCTCCAACATTCGTCAATCGGGGGGTAAGACCTAATACAAAAATGGCCCCAAAAGTATTAAAAAAACTGATCCCAAAAATGTCTACCATTCTGTTTTTCTGTTCTGCATTTGTGTTACTGTGTTGAAAGAAAAACGTTTTTGCGTGTTTTGTTCCTTGTTTGACTGGAAAAAAAATATATTATGCGTTCTGAGCAGTTCCGTTTGACTAACGTAAATTACCTATTTGTAGACTTATGTAAAAAACAAATGTATTTTTGGTAGAAATGAGTTTGCAATTGAGCAGGTGCATAATTTGAAACATTGTGTAATTATCCTTTGTTCTTGTTTTAATGCAATCTAATTATATATCATGTAGGTATGGCTAGCTCTCATATGAAATGTAGTATTAACAATTGACAAGCTTAATATATTTTTTCCCTCTGGGATGCATGCATGCTGTTACTATAGTTCCTTGTAGTTCGGCAGTAATTTCGATCGTTAGATTATGTTCGCATCGATCGCATCTTTCTTTACTCAGTTTCATTCAGTTGTACGCGTCGCATACAGAGAGAGAAATAAAATAGCAATTAAATAAATAAAAACTGGTTAATACCATATTAGGATGTTTGGAAATGAACATTAGTTACGTATTGTTAAATTTATGAGGTTCCACTAAACCTTTTACGATGTATTTTGTGTCATTAGGTCTTAGTCAGCACGCCACAGTGACAACTCTGGGCTCAAGTAGTCTTGCTGGTAGCGGAGGAGCAACATATTATCACTCAGATACGTCTCATGATCATCATGGAAGCCCTGCAAAATATCATGAAAATGGACATGACACATTTTCGGATTTTGTAACACTTGTTTGTCAAGAAGCTCAAAGTACAGGAAGTCAGGTATGAGTGGCCAGTCTGAATGACAGGATTTATTCTTTTCCTTCAGAAAGCATGAGTATATCTGAAAATGGGAGTAGCTCCGTTTTCATCCCTTTCCCCTTCCCTCATAATGAGAATCTCACCATACGTGTTTCCTTTCCCTACCTGTTTGCAGAGTGGGAATGCTCGTGTGAGCAGTAAACTGTCGGCTTATTACGGTAGCTCGATGCTTCCTCCGCCGCCGCCTCCCACAGCGCCAATGGCGAGGCCTGTTACTATCATTCGTTCAACGGATATGGGTGGAAGTACAGGTTTAGGCGCGTCGCCTCCTGCGTCAAATACACCTCCATTGAGTACGAGTGATTCTACAGGTGGGGCCAGAGAGGCACGAGGTGGGCAGCTCAGTCCTACATCCCAGGGGAATGATTCATCCTCCTCCTCAAGATCGTCCTTCTCTGTATCACGAGACTACTCACTGAGTCATCTTCATTCACAATCCTCGGGACAGGTTCACTACGTACAAACAATTTTTTAAAACTATCAAATTCTCTTCGCAATCCCTCTCCCCGTTTCAATCCGATTGTTTGAGTTTTCTCGCCTTTTGTTTTCACTTTCTCCCGTTTTTTTTTGCTGACGTGAGTCTTTTAAGGGAAAGCGGGAGAAAGTGAAAAAGGAAACAGAACTTAAGTAATATCTGTACCTATATGTCATCTGTCTGTAGCACTTTTCCCCTTCTCACTCCGTGCTCTTTTATTTCCTCCGCAGTTCTTCAGCTATAGCAATATAAATCCAGTAAGTGGGATGAGTGGAGTTATCAGCCCTACAAATCTCAGCTTGTTCCCATCCGGCAGTGGAGCTTCTGGATCAGGGAGGAATCCTACTGCTAGATCCACTCCACTACCTCGCTGGAACACACCCTTTATCAATCTCGATGAGAACATTGACTACACAATGGTTTCTCCGTTGATGCCTGGCCCCAGTGAACCCAACACCGCCACACTTATCGACGATGGTATGTGCATTCCTTTACAATCAGGAACAATTCAAATACGACTTTCTCTAGAAGCACTATAAAAAATCTGTTTTACGACCAAATCAACGGAGAAAATCTGTCTGAGATATTTATTGAGTTGTCGAGGAGAAATATACTTCTTTCCATAGATAAGCATGGAGCATCTGGCGTGTAGTATGGGAAGAAGTGATGAAGCGACGAAAGTTTTGTTGTATTCTTTTTTTATCTACTTTTTTCAATTTTTATGTTCCCTTTTTACATCACATCCTTATTCTTCCAAAGGACTGAGATATCCTTCGACTCCACACTTTGTTCAACTTCAAACATATAATTTTTGTGTTTCACTTCATTCATATGTTTTTGTTAGGTTTTTACTTCCTCTACGACATATTCACTGTGCATGTGTCTAAAAAAATGTTAATAAACTGGAACTAATAATAACGAACTTATTGAATGTGGAAGTACAATAGGGTGGAAGGAAGATCCAGATAATTTAACTATGACAGAGAAAATTATTTTAAAAAATGTCTGTAGGAGAACTAGTGATTTGATGAGATTTGAACTTCACAGGTGGTCATCGAAGCCAGGTCATTTAACATGGGAAACCGTAGTACGTAATTCATATTGCTAAACTACCCGGTTTTGCACAGGTGAAGTAGACTTCGGTCCATTATTACTAGCTAAAAACAATAATAATCCAAACAAGTTCATTTTCTACCATTTTGTATGCTCTGAATAGTATATTTGCATCGTAAAAGTGCTTCGTTCCGCTTCTTTAAAATTTATTTGGGTACGTTATTACTATTTTTTCTTGGTTGAGTCACTCCTACATAAATTTTTAATTCTGCAGATGCCCGCCTAAAACATCTGTTTACATATTAACATTAATTAAACAAATATATACTTGATTACGTAATTTACTCTACCCCACATTACATTTAATTCAAAACTCATTTTAAAAAAAATCCTTTTCTAAACTCCGAAAACATGAGATGAATTCTGAGGAAATTTCTAGCTTCAATTCACATCAGCAAGATATTTTCTTCAATACAATACAAACATCATTTATAATAATAGCCTTTCTTTTGCCAGTGATTCAAAATAGTTATGTTATTTTAATGGTACCATGGTCAGCTAATTATAAGGTGTCGGGTATGGAATTATAGTTACACTGCTTTTACTTTGTTTGTAGCAATATGAATGCGATATTTGTATTTGATACAATTATTCTTAAACATGGGTCTATACTTTCTAAATTTAAAAGTATTTATAATTATTTCGGCCAGTATGTAATTAATTAGTTACAATTATACTGTAAATATGTGAAGATGGGCTTACTTTCAATGCCACATGAAACTGACCGTTCCTTTTTTTATCTTCCCATTTGTCTTGCAGAGAGGTACTTCAGCGTAGTTGTTCATGGAAGTGATGGACTCGAAGGGACTCAAGGGAGTGGGGCTGGAACAAGTGCAAGTCAACTCGGACCAGGAGCTCACTCCAGCGGTCCTAGTTCCTCGCCACCCCTTCAGCCTCAGTCACAACACCAAGCCTCAGCATCACCTCCAAGAATGACGCCAACACCAACTAGTGTGAATCATTCAAATGGTACTAATAATTCTAACGGCAATAACACTTCAAATGGCAACAACTCTTCCGGCCAGAAATCATAGTGAAATATTACGCTAAAAAATGACAACAGTGCAGTTTCTTACGTAGTATTTATGTAAAACATGTAACCACAATTATAATGACGCATCATTATGGCGTCAAAATATTAGCATATAGTAAGTATTTAGATAAAAAAATACATTGTTTAGGTATGTATTGTATTACTGAGTAAACATTCGTAGAACGGAATTCATATGATATGATATACAATTAAGTAACTGTTTGAAACGTTTTGCTATAAAAAAACACACACACATACACACTAATGGAAATACTTGTATTATAACTCTAACGTTTCCTCCTTTGTTAGTCAGCGACTATTTGAGAATCGCTCAGGTTTATCAAACCCATAATAAAACGTAGATTTGCTTTTCTTGTATAATAATATATGTATCTTGTATGTAGGGTGCATTTGTAGCAACTATGTAAGATGTACTTTTACAAAAAAAAATATAAAAGGGTCACTATAAATCATAAGTATTAAGTTTAATCAATGCAACATAAATTAGCTAATCAAATCAATCACAATGCAATAGTCCGAAAAAAAACGGAATGGAACGCCCGATTCCCAAATTGAGAGAAAGAGGGCGACTTTTTGGGAGATTGCGTATTTATTTGTTATGATTTTCCCTGTGAATATTTCATATCTAAATTAAATTTGTTGTTGTGCTCGGAATGATTGTTCGTAGATTGTAAACCAGTATACTGTCAGAAGTGATAAAAAAAGTCCAAGCGAAAAGTTATCGTCTGGTAAAAATCAAATAATTATGAAGCTTGATTTAAAAGTTTGTTAACAAACCAAGTCGAAAGTCCTTTAGCTGCATTTAAAGTATATACAGTTGACATTTTACGTCAAATCATGTAAATTATAGCAGGAGTAAAGCTGAGGCAAGTAGAGGAGGTGAATCCGTCGTCTAACCTTGTTGGTTGGTAATGAAATGAAGATGAGAGTAAAACGAAGTTCAAGTAAAATTAAAATCCTTTGATTGTAATCACAATTATCTCAACCTTATTTTATTCGCGTCCGATACATTATTTTATGGAACATTAGGAATTTTATTACATGAATGGTTGTCCTCATTAACTTTGACAATGAAGGAATGAATGCCATATTATAATACCAAGGATGAAATATTTTCATAATCCATGTGCGTGAAAGTAAAAATCCTGCCACGGAGAGAGAGATATTTACAGAAAGAAATAGCTCAACAAGCCACATCTATCGGTCCATTTTAAAGAAAAATATATCTTTGTTGGCAGTCTGGAAAATAGGAAGAAAATCTTCTTATGAACACTTTTTTTTTGTTTTAAATTGCAATTTAATTAACCATCGCAGATTGTGATTCAGACTAATGCACTAAAATGAGTAGCAGTTAAATATATTGGCAAAAACAAGAAGATAATGTAACTGATTCTCAATTATTTCAAGCAAGTAATAATTACCTCCGTCGCACAAGGCGGCTATCATATTGATTTGAAAAGTTTGTAAAGCGTTAAATGACAAAACTTATGTTATTATTTCCATGCCAATTGAGCGACAAAGCAATCATTCAGTATTTCCCAGTTTTATTTGCAAAATTTTTGTCACGGTGTTCAAATTCGTTTTTCTCTCTGAAAAAATGTGCACAACAGTAATTCATTGGTTACGGAGTTCTGTGGAGAATGTTAAATAGGTGAATATGTTACTGAGAGGAGACCCTAGTAATTGGAGAAGAGTAATATGGTTAGATTTAAAATGCAGGCACGGACAGCTAAACTGACTACTTGATCTCACGTGGGAATGCGGAAATATCATCTCAAAATCTTAATTTGTCCCTATAACATCTGAAGATAATGTTGTAGCTAAACACACACGCATTTTGTCTAACATGATTGGAAAGAGACCCAATTACAGATGAAGCGTCCCCTCAAGTCTTTAAAATTCGGTTTAATTGCCCACATAAAAGGCAGATGCTGCTTTGGATGGACGCTCCGTGTCAAGTTTTAGAAAGGGAACGATCCGTTTCACAACCAATAATTGACTAAAATAGATCTCACATGCCCGGTCCTCTTTTTCGTCTCACCATGGCATATCCTACACAGTTTACAAACTGAGAACCGCAATAATTATTTAAATCTTTGAATGGCCAGTTACTACAATATTCCGTTCACGGTTAGTAAGCTATAATGAGTAGGGATAGTAGTTTAGTATTTTAGTTTCCATTTACTGCTCGTTAGTTAAATGTAAAGGAATGTGGGGAATATATATGGAACATAGACAGTCTCATAAATGGCGTGTGGGAGGTTATTGATAGTCTCACTTGCAATAAAATGTCGCTCAAGCCACTGAACTTTTGGAAAATTGACATGTTGTAATGCTGAGTTATAGAAAATGGATAGGGATGATAGCTAGGTGAAAGTTAAATTACAACAAGTTAGCATTTTCTTGTAACTTACTGGATACGTGGAAATATTAGCAATGAATTGGGAACTGGTGGCAATTTAATTACAAATGATTATCAGAGTTTGAAGTTTGAGATATGAATTTCATACCCAAGTATGATAATCAGAGAAAAGGAATTATTTCTGGACTTGCTGCGAAATGAAATTTGGACAAATTCAAAAATATATAAACTTACAATGTTAACTTAACCTAGCAGTGGATTCTTCACGTATGTGTATTAAGTTGTACGTAACTGTGACATTTCAGCTTTAACGGAAGTTTCTTGTTCCAACGATAATTTGAACACGAGAATATTACTTGGATACTGGACGCCCTAGCGCTACTGAAAGCACTTGTATATTTTTAGGTTCAAATCATTCTAAATTCAGCTGAGCTATTACTTAAATCCTTTCAATTATTTAAGCAAACTTTTAGCTTCCGCTTAATTTTCCAAATACTTGTGTACACAACTTTCAAATTATATTTAGCATAGTTAAGCCATTCATGGAATCTGTTTATAGTTGACCGGTGGCTGGCTGTAAAATAAAATTAACCTAAAAAAAATGTCAAAAAATTACTTTTTTTTAAGATGATGCCCCTCATTTCCGGTCAATACGCAATAGATTTTCTCTCCCATGAAAGGAATGAAATGAAAATCTCTTATGCTTTCATCCCACTCATATTACAGTTGGCAAGTGGCGTCCTTTGGTGTAAACCGACAAGATTCATTAAATGAACCGATGAAATTTGAACGTTATTTATGCTCGTGTTATTTTTCTGTTGATGTGTAGAATATGATTATGTTATCAAGCGTAAAGAAACCGTATGTGATAGATTCTAGTTTATGAGTATGGATTGTTGTAAAAATGGTCTTGATTGCTTGATGTCGTATATTTATGTACATATATTACACACAGATAGAGTTATTGTTATGATTCCTTCTCATAATATTTATTATTTAAGGTGACGATGGTAGTTGACGTTTGCGAAGAATAAAATCGCTAGTTACTTTATGAGATTCGAGATTTGATGTGTTTCCAATAAAATTTACAATCTGGACGATATAGCTGTCAAATATCAACTATCACCGCGTCATTTTTTTGTCAGTAGAGCTGAAAATGTAATCAATCGACTTACAATAACTTGCATGGTGCAAACATGAAGCAAGACAAACAAAACAAGTAGATCGTGGAAGGAAGAGCCTTCGGTTTTACAAAGTGCGCAACTGTTATTTATTTACAATTAAGTTTAATTATCTACAATGCCTATTTTCCGTAAACCGTTTTAGCCGTTTAATAATATGCAAGACACAAGAAGTTTAACGCTCCCACGACGAGATAAAAGATAATTAGAGTACTTAATCTCGTACTATCTACTATAAAGGTAGTGACCATCGACGGATTGATACTTTCACAATGGTTCAATCCAGAAAGATTTTAAAATCCCGTCTGCAAACACTTCATCGATTTATCTCTCAGACTAAGTCGAATGAAGCTACTTATCAAGATTAAATAGAAAAGACATCCACAGCAATATTTTTTCACAGCTCTCACAAAAAAAGCAAACAACTTGTTTCGTTTCACCAAAAAAAAAATGCAACTCAAAAAGAACAATGCAATAGTATGCCATGCCCGTGTGCATTCAAGCCAGGGGCTTGGCAAAAAAAAATCTCTCATGCTACATCGAGAAACGCGAACATTTAGTACTGTACTTAAAACACGACAATTAAAAAAAACTCTCAGACACGAAAGCCTTAAATTCGATCATCGTACACATTACTAGACATAAGTGCATCCAGACTCTGGAGGCAAACATTACAGTTGTACACAAATAAAGAGGTATACGTGAACTTTTGACAGGATAATGCAATTTTTTTCTAGAGAACTAAAACTCGTGCTTTACAAAAGGTAAGGAACTTCTAAGGTAGTTAAAGTACAGACATATAACGAGCGTTACTATGTTAATATTTAGATACATAATATAACATATTATATGATTCAGTACAATTACGAATGATCTTGTTAGTAATTTTGTAGACCTTATTATTTCTTTGTAGAAATGTGATTTTAGGGTGAAATTTGTAGAGTTTAGTGAATAATAAATATATTTAAAAAATCTTTGAAAAATGTTGTTCTTCGTGAAATTATTGAGATTTGATGTGTGTTTGAATATTTGGCATGGGGAAAGTCAACAGGATTTGAATCATTTTACTTGCAGATATTTTACACGTCGGCTAATCACTTTTCTTGCACCCTTCATGTTTTACATACCAAAAGAGGATTGATCATATTTTCTAAGTTTAAGCATTTTTATAAAAGAAGAAGGAAAACTTGATGGCTCAATGAGAGATTATATGAAACGTCTTGAAAATGAAATGCATGATATCGTACTTTATGAAAATCATCACCAACCCGTGATGGAAAGTTGTGCTAAAAATGAAGATTCAGTTAACTGGAAAGGTCTGCTTGGAGCAGTACATGCGTCGTAAATGAAGGTGAAAAAATCATGATTGCGTAACGTTGATTTTTCTAACGTAATATTGTTTACGTCAAAAAGCTATACTCTTCCTCAGGAAAGTTGCTTAAAAGAAACAGGAAAATTCGGAACGTGACACACAACATTGATATAACCTTCATTATACTTTTGACGCAAGCAGAATTTGTGTGCTTCTTCACAACTTGTTACACAGAACCATATAGGTTCATCCTGAGATAAACCTGATTTCCAAATCAATCATTGTTCGCAGCATTCTTGTCCACCGGTTTTTTCCGCTTCACTAGACAGACATATGAAATATTGAATGAAAATACTTGTTTGAATCTGAAATTTATTTTTTTGTATTATTTGTCAGAATAAATTATGTGTAAATACGCATGAAAATACTTTACAAAAAAAAGTTTATAACAGAACATTTTATGAATCTGTGTAGTGCTTGATGCTTTGAAACATGTTTCTAAAGGTCATTGCTTGAAATTTCAATGTTTGATATGGTAATCATATCTTATCATCCTTTCTGGTATTTAAGCGACTGAAAAGTTAAATTTTAGCCCAGTATCTATTGTATGCTGTTTTAAAGAAAGCAGTTCTCTTGTTTCCATTTCAATTTGTTTACAGGTGAAAATCGTAGTATTGAATTTGGACTATTGACAGACTTTCTGGACCAAATACTGCATGTAAGTCTATCTTGGAGTGTTACTTTAGAATTTAGAATTCATTTATTTATAACTGTTCTTGGGGCTGAGTTATCTCAAAATGGTGTCTGGTCATGTATGGAAAATTTTCAGTGTGATCCAATCTTTATGTCCATAAATTTTTCATATGGGTGCATGACGAGACACGATTCTTAGTGCGTTCAAACTTCAACCGCAACCTCTAATTTTGGACTAATTTGCAAAAATGCTCCTTTTTAAATGCAAATACAGTTAGTTCCAATAAAAAAAATCTTTGAAAGTATCCTTTTTTCAGTGCAGTTCTTTCAAGCATGGACGCGTGGGTAACTTCTGCAGTCGTGGATGCGGCAGTCAACAAGGCAATTGTGCTGGCCGGCTCCCTTCGTCGTGTTTACACTGGCAAGAAATTAGCTGTGTTGACAACAAATGCTGTTTCGCAAAATTTAAGGTAGCGAAAACTCGTGGTTAAAATTCATGAAAAACTAGTTAACTTTAATCACAAAAAGATTGTATGCACGATAAAATTTAGAGAGAAGCTGAAGCTTGTATTTGACCTGGTTTTCATTCTGGAACAAGAAATCCCAAAATATGTAAATCCAGAGGACTATGCAAAGGTGGAAGGGTTCTCCCTCACAGTTTTCAATAAATGCGTCTACCTCTCACCAAATACATTGGTATGCTAACCCTGCATTTGCAATCACCTTGCCTCAAGTTGCCCCAGATATTTGTAGCGATGTGAGAACGTCTTTTATTTCCAAAGGTCCTGCGGAATTGCGACGAGATGTTTGACAGGTACGGAGAGTTTGCCGTTTTTGGGAACAGTGACGAATTGGATTTCTCCGTTTATGTTTTCACTCCATCTTTGATGTTCAACGAGGGTTTGCGGAACATGCTGAAGGTCAGTGGAATGGAATGGAGTGGAAGTGGTAAATTTTACGAGAAAGCATGCGATTTTGACAAATGTATCACACACTGGATCATAAGCAATATTCCAAATTGGGAGAAACTTGATGAGGAGTACAATTCTCTTCTTAAGTTGAACACTGGAATTACGAAAAGGTTTATAAGTACAAATTATATTCCCAAATCCTTAATTTGATTTAATGTGAAAAATAATTTAGTTTAAATTTCCTTTATAGTTTGGGTTCAATAGTGTCCATCGTCCAGTTTGGAGATATTCATCCAATAGATTTGGCTCCAGATAGAGGCTCCGACGATTTACAGAAATTAGGAACAGTCGAAAAAGTTGGAAAAACGATATAGTAATCTGGTCGTGATGATATTTTGCAAACGGTTTGAATATGCATTTCAATTTAGAAAATTTTAAAACGTGTGAATGTTCTTATTTGTTTAGTTCGTGACACAGTTTGGTAGGACAATTTTCAGTGAAGACGTTGCGAAACCAACCGAAGATTCTGTAAGTTTTTATTTTTGTGCCTTGTAACAATCAAAAATGTCATTTCTACTGTAAACAAAAGGGGTCGGGCTCAGTTAGTGGCGTAAATGGTAGTGGCTCGAACAATTAGTGGATTTCAAATAGTGGAATAAATCGAT
>JAQGAH010000773.1:0-25741 GCA_034696885.1 Lepidocyrtus paradoxus | reverse complement strand
TTTGGACAGTCGGCCTTCAGCGGAAATAGAAAGGGGACATTGTTATCACACGGTTGAAGAAATACAAAAATACTTGTCCTTTTGACCTTTCATAGTACCATTCCATAAAACAATCATCCATAATACAGTCCTCATCAACATTCATCATGCTTTATATACCAAAAAGTTCCTATGCATAAAGGAATCCGATTTGTCCCTTCTCAATGATATTATGATGCTATCCAATTTTCAGTCCATTTTTCCTATCAGCTATACTAACTCAACGTGAACCTCATACCGCACGCATTTTCCTAATAATCATAATCATCATTTATTAGATAGCAACACGCAAGAAAATCGCCCATTCCTTCTTCAATCAAGACTTGATGGAAAACAGCAAAAAATCAATACGTTTCGAATCATACTTATACTATATAAAATAGTCCCAACAGCCATAGGTATAGTAATAATAATGGGCTGACGTATTTAGATATTACCACTTTAACGAAGGAAAGAGAATGATCAAAGATAGCGGATAATGGTCTAGTCATTAATATGTAATTGACATGGGCATGGACGATACTATAGTATGTATGTAGAAATCGGCAACAAAAAAAATGTCAAAGCCGAAAAAAGCGCCCTGACTGCACTGGGATCCTGACAAAATAGATGGGTTATCGCATTTCTTACATCTGTTAATACGATCTATCAGTAATTAGAAGATGCAATGAATCTGTACATGTTGCATAAAATGTAGCCACCGATCCTATATTAATTTTTTATAATCTATGTCGAAACTTAAATTAAGGAATGAAAAGCAGTGTTGGAAATGCTGTTGTATTTTTTTGATAGAAAAATATCTTTAATTTCTTTTAGATGTAATGTACGGAACAGTTGTATTCGAAATTACATCCACACTAAGCCATAAGGTTTTAACTAATGTGCCTCAGTATGTGCAATGCTGCGCTTTAAATAATCATAGGAACAAAGGTGTATCATAGGTAAGCTTCTAATGTGATGCAGTACAAAATTCATGACGACCTTGCAAATGTTATCCCAAAACGTGCATTAGGGAGGGATCAGCGATGAATTTGTTGAAAGCGATAGGAAAACGAAGCAAATGCTAAATCTGGGAAAATGTCTCATTGTAATGAAGTCATCGAGGAATCGTGTTTATTTAACCGATTGATGAAACTAATTTAAACCAGGTTGAACAAATATCCGAGAATTCATTTATTTGCATTTCTGGCACGTACTTTGTAAAAATCATCCATGAATTTAACATATACATAACGCTGAGCGTTTCATTAACTAATAATGGCGCATGACTAACTATCCGGCAATGCTTCATTTCAGCTCACCGTTCACCTTGAATAAAATCAATTGATACAGAAGAAGTAAACAAAAATAAACTGCTTTGAAAGAATAAAAAGAATTAGGTAAGTTGTGAAATCAGTACAAGTTTGACAATAGTTTTTTCGTAATGTTCTTAACATGAAAGCTGCTTATCATTGTGGAAAATAAGGAAGAGCGAAGACAGACCTTTGGAACTCGTCAATAGCAATTTCATTCGCTCTGGTAACTTCGTAGCACCTTGCGAATAGACCCTCCTCCCACTTACGTTCCCCAGAACCGCCCATGAAACTAAACATTTTGTTTCCTCCGCTTACGTAATCAATTATTTTTTGGTATAGCTCATCTTTAGCGTTGAAAAATTCGTTAATTCTCGGCGACAATTTTTTGGTGTCAATCTTAGGGGCGCGTCCAAAGGTCATCGTGGATGACTTGAAGTCTTAGCAGTTCCTACGTTAAACGCCACGATTCATTGTTACATGTTGAACTCGTAAAAATTTAAACTTATCGCTAAATTTTTATAATAGTACTGGTACTTACTATCCAAGCAGATTCAACTCTTGCAGCAATGCGAGCAGGAAACTTCTTAGAATAAATCAAATAAGCCACTGAGTTTGTTATGATCGATGCGTAGATGCTGCTGGAGTCGATAGTTGGACGCCGGAAATGAGCGTGTCCGTACTCCTCCTCCAATGTCATACCAGCATACGTTTGGAAAGTAGCCGTTTTGTTCCGATAATGTCCTTCCAACTCCCTATCTGTAGTCATACTGTAATTTTGAGCAGTAACTATTCATATGACATAAACTGTTATGTCTCGATGTAAGTCCGGGGATGTCCGCAAAGCAGCACTTATGCGACTTATGGAGGCTGCCAAATCACGTGCGTCATCAATGAAGCTTTCAAATTGAAGAAATGGAAATAATGGATGAACTTTTAAAAGATCCGACCTGTTCCATTTCAAGGAATACCTGCAAGGAAAGAGTTCGTGATGTTGCGTTAATTAATAATACTTGATTAAAAAAAAGAAAAAAACACAATACTAAAAAGTTAGAAGTGCCTACAATGGCAGTATTGTCTGTCTGGCAAATCCGACTTCAAACATATTGTCAAGTGTGAGTACATACATATCCTTATCGCTTGTCATGTCTTCTCCTTCCTCGTTGTTCAACTTGAACTTGAGGTTTCTCCTTGAGGCAACTAGCAATAGTTATTGCATACTTCATGGCCCTTTCGTAATGCCTCATTAAGTGAATGGATACGAGACATCGGATTCTCCATTTGAAAATAAATTCGAATTTGACTCCATTTCTCATTGGGACATATCTGGTGTGAAGAATGTGGGCAATCTACATATGACTCGGGAGAGATTATACGTTTAAGTAGGTTGTTTTCTGAATTTTATAACGTATGTGTAAAATAGGCTTATCGAATGGTTTACTAACTTACGAACAGATCAGTTAGCCAAATGTCAATCTTATTATATCCTCCCCTTTTTACGGAGGTGTTTCTTGTAGTAAATAAAGTTTTCCTTCATCACCGGATCAGACAGATTCCTCAGAAAGATCGTGATTGTAAGTTACGGTGTACAGAACTCGATGAGTACAGTTGAGTTGTAAATCCTTTCCCAAGTTTCTGAATTTCTGGCTAAAATTACTCTCCGCGACTGATTTTGGAATAAACATTAAGAGCTTCCAACGTCTTTTGATGCTCGCAACTCTGCTTTCAGTCAAATACGCAGCCAACTCCGATATGTCACCCATTTACCTGTCTTCGTCATCCTCAAAGTAGTAATTGTAAGCTTGATCAGCATCATCTGGTGATGAAGCACTTTCTTCATGATCATCTCTTACCACGTCATCAGAACAGTCCATGTCATCTCTGAGTACATCCGAGTTAGCGCGATATAAAGTGTGCTCAGGAACGGACGTAGTTGAAGAAACATAAGTCGAAGGCTGTGAAGTCTGCAAAGTAGTGAAGGCACGATTCTGATTCATGCGATCAGTTAAATTGAGTCTCTTCCTATAAAATATGAGATATACTTCAGTCGGACGATTTTCAGGTACATGAATACTGGCGTCGTCCATTCTATCCCAACGGTACGGCGCTCGTAGCATTGCGACGAAGTGCCCTTCTTTAATGTCGGTGCCTTCATGGTTTACGGTTCCAACAACATCATATGTCACGACCTAAAGAAAGTTATGCGAGGATTGTGAAAAGATTAGATGCAAAAAAATTTTAGACAATGAAGAATTCGCTTGCGACCGTCGATGATAACGAACCTCCTTGTTCTTCATCTCCATTGTGATAGCATCAAGAACTATCACTTTTGTCCTTAGCTTTTGCGTTGTTTGGGCCTGCGTCCGCTTATCAATGATGAAGTGAAACCGCTTCAAATACATCCAAACGATGAGTGGTTCTTCCAGAACGACTTCCCTTGAGTGTTCATCACTGTAGGTAAATGTAGTTATTTTAGCGATAATGTAAAAGAAGGTTTTTGAAATCAAGAATACGGTATAAACAGGTGAGGAATGTCTTTGGCTAACCCCTGCTCTGCTAAGTGCTCGTCCAACAGTTCCTGTGTTGTGCAGCACCCAGGTGTGGTAGGTTGATCTCGAAACACAAGCTTTCATGCAGTGCTGATACGTTATTGTCACCAACCCTTGGATTGTTCACTTCATAAAATTACACAAATAATTGGTTAGAAAAGCTTGAAGTTTAAACTTAACTATAAAATGTACAAGATAGTCGGAGCCTTACTATTAACTATAAGGAACTTCCTGTTGAACTCAAGCAAGCCACATTTATCGATGAAGGAGGTAAGTGCCCAGGTATCGCATTGCCTTCCAACTTGCAAATCCATGACATTAGCACTACCTGGAAATAACCGGAAGTTTGAATTAAGACTATGGCTTGCATCAAATATTTAGTTACAGTATTAACCATGAAACTAGTACCCAACTTCCGTATAGCCTCCAAAACAGATGAAGGTGTTATTGGTTGCTGCCCTGCCGATTCCCATGGTTTGAAGTAGTTCCCATAACCGATAACTTCCGATTCCAAATGGTTGACCTGCAAGACATCCGCAAGATATTAATAAGGTGTGTGGTTTTACAATCGTTTCTGACCTGCAAACAACTACAACAAATGTTTTAACAAACAAAGCTATGCATATGATATTGCCAGCTTATAAGGCACACATAAATTAATAGCTTATCGATGATTCACCTTTAATCTCAAAGGGAATATCTGATGACGATAAGTTCTTGAACAAGTCCTTCAGCTGGAACAGGATCTGCAAGGGGGCATTGATGTAACAGGAGTTACCAATGTTTCTGAGAGTATAACTTTTAGTAATGCTTAGCATGATTGAGCTTGTTTTGAGGAACAACACTTAAACTAGCTGGTTGTTAACGAAAACACCTGCGAATTGAACATAAGTTATTTCAAAGGCTTTTGTTATGTTCTTATTTATAAAAACCCAGAAACCCGCTTTCTCGATAGAAGTAATTAAATAACAAGTAAATATGGTCCTGCATGAATTAGGAAGTACTCAATAACCGCTTCTTGTTTACTAAGCTTTCTTGAAAGAACTTTAATGTTTTAAAATTTCGAAGTACTGTGAACAACACCCAACACGCTTCTACGTTTATTCAACAATCATCACCATCAGCCTCCCAGTTTCAATCACATCCAGCTGCCGTACGAAGGGAAGTTGCACTTTATATTCCAGCTAGGTGGGACAGCTTAACTCAAACACGAATAGACTAACATGTACGCGCCAAGGCATGATGAAACTTGTTGCTAATTAACACAGACATTTATGAAAGTACGACCGTTTCTCTAAGGAGAGTTTCTAAAATGCAATCACCAGGCTTAAATTTCCGCTAGGCATTATGTTTCGTGGGCACTTCATACACTCATGTAAATGATTTAGAACTTACGAATTAATCATTACACAAACAAAAACTTCAACCCGGAGTACTTTGTGTATATTGTGTGGTGTAAATGTGGGCGTGTTTTTATTCTGCTGGTAATGTAAGCTATTACTTGGCATGAAATTCCTACCATGGTCTCATGGTAAGTAGTCATAAGTTGAATTTAACGCTAAGTCAGATATAAGGAAAGCAACTTTTATATGCCTACTAACATACAATGCTTCTATTTCGTAGTTTATGAAAGTTTACGAAACTTAGGAGCTAAAGGATGTTTTAAATCATCTGCTTTTAGGGTTGCAGCATGTAATCGATACTTTTAGCGACAACAACAACGTTTCCAGCTACAATAAAGGGTAGATTCAAATTGGATTTAATGGCTAAAAAAAACTCATATCCAATCGACAACTGCAGTGAGTAGTCAAAGATATTCTATGAAAGCAAGACGTAGGTCAGTATTGCATATAAAAACAAAGAGCAGTTTTAGGGATCACATGGTCTGTTTACGTTTGAGTACGGGTCTTCAACCTTTCGTATTAGTATCTTTATCGCTCCTTATTCGCGTAGTGTCATACTAACTGTTCTTGCTCTTATCGCTGACACTATTATTTTAGCAAATTATTTGGCAAATTTTTAGCCCCCTTATTACTTACTCATCAACTGTACGTTACCTCCTACAACCAGTTATTACCACGAGGCTCTCCTACCGTATTTTCTCTCCTGAACAGTCAGAAATCTCTCTCATTTACTTTTTTCCACTTAATACGGCGTTTAATTTGTGATTAAAAAGTTTTCTTCGGGCGCCAGAACGAATAGGGTTTGCGGAATACCACAAAAGTACTACAGTTTAACATCCTCTTATCGATAACGGCAAAAAAGGTAACTTTAACTAGCCAGTCTACCTGCGCTTTATATCAATATGCATGCAAAAATTTGATATGTTTCATATGGATTACTTCATGCAACTCATTAATTTAGTAGACGGGAATCGTTAGAATCAAACATTAACTGCTAATTTTGTTGCGTCTTTACTACTCTACCCTTAACCGACAACAGAAATTCTTACGCAGGTTCCAGTTCCTTTTGTTTGTAAGAAGTCTCGATTGAGGTGTCCCAAAGCCTCAGTTTTAATCACTCAGAACAAACGGGTCCCACACTGCGCTGAGAAAGCTAGGAGAAAGCAACTAAATATGGTAGTAAACAACGTTGTAAAAGAAAATTAGAACAAAGCTGCAATGCAAAGTTATAATACATGACTGCTGCTTCTGATTATTATCTTATTATTTATAACTACTATAACCCCTGTAAGATAAAATACCAATCTGTGACCAATGTGGGAAGTCGTTTGCATTCCTGAATAACCTCAATTGTCATTGCAAGAAGTTTCCTTACTGCGCAGCACGGGTTAAGGTAATCAATTTTCTCTTATGATTTAATCATTTAATCTCTTATGATGAGTCTTTCGTGATTTACATTGTAAGGTTAAGCTACATGTAAAGATTAATGGCAAAGAGTCCTAATACTTACATCCGGACTATTTTGATTTAAATCGTTAAAAAGGACAACACATGTCCTCGCTGCGGAACGTCCTTTCCAAATGACAAGGCCTTTTGCCAACATCCCACGAAACGTCCGTTGTGCTTCGATGCGACGGAACCCGTAGATGGGGATTAGGTATTATCAAATTGTAATCGATGAACCCATCTACTATATGACACGGCACATCGGAAGACAGGTAATGGAAAATGATTATGTACTCATGACACATATTATTTTTGCAGGACATCAGATTCTATTGCACCAAATGCAACAAGAAATACAAGTCCAAAGCATGGATACTGATACATTACATTACCAATCATCCAGACTGCACGGAAGTAACAATCCATGGTGCTTCCACACCTATACCGAAAATGAAAAATGTAAGAAGCTTTGAGCGTTTGTCATCATTTTCGATTTTCGTTGGTTTACAAGAACTTATATTACTTCAGAGCAATAAATTACATTTCCTTTGCAATTATAGAACTCAGCGTTAACCTGGAAATGCTCGGTATGCTCAAAAACTTCCAATTGGAAGTACGAATTGCAGCACGTAGGAACAGCTCACCCCGGATTCAAAGGAATGCTGGTCAACGATACTCCAATCACTCCCGTCATATACAAACGCATTGTAACTAGTGCTCCTTCTTATCGATGAATCGTATTTTCCAAACCACACTTTAAATGGCAGCGAATCTTCTTTTATGGTTGCAGTATAAGAAAACAGCATGGCAGTGCCCGTTTTGCACAAAAACTCTTGCTTCAAAACAGTCCCGCTTTATGCATATTAGAAGCAAGCACGTCAAAAGGGAAGGTGGACTTCATCGTAAGCGAAATATGAGGAATCCTAAGGTAAGAGTATTAAATTATACGTAACGCTTGTTCATGTGCCAGGTGACAAGTCATGCTTAGTCAGCTACAAAATTCCAATGTCCCTATTACAAAATCGTAAACGCAGCGGGCATTACATTCTTCGATTCAAACATAAAACTTACGTGCACTTTTGGTCAACTTCACCAGTATTTCATGCCAAGCCATCAAACAGCGTTTTGCCCTATATGCAAACTACCAATGGCAACTGCACATGGTGTCAAGAGCCACATGCAGTCGGTTCATGCGGATAAGTTGCCCTATAATGACAAAGGATGGTCAGTACAGTTGGGAGATAACGTAATATACATGAATAAAGCATTTAATGATTAACAAGGTTTGTGATTACACACTTTACATGCCACCTAAACTCCTCTTTCATTTCCCCAGTACATAGCAAGAGAAAAGTGTCCTTTTTGTACGAAGGTGATGCACCACAAGGAGATTCCTTTCCACATGCAGAAGCTGCATACAGACAAGCTCCCTTGTGTTTATAGGCAATACAATGTGTTGAAGGACAAAGTGAACGTTAGTGTTCATATCGTTAAGTGTAGTACATGACTCGCTATTTACATTTACTATAATTACATTTTTCCACTTGCAGATGAGATTCAAGAACTGCCCACTCTGCAAGCTGGAATTCAAGGGTCGAAATGCTTTAGTCCCTCACTTCTTCAGTACTCATCGAGTTACCGTATCGGATTGATGACAACTTCATCATTAAGAGGTCGCGTCTGCAAACATGGCGTAGTAGGAAGGAGTTCGGTCAAAGGTAACTTCATGTATATATCAGATAATTAGCGATAAAAGAACATGCCGTTATTCGTCCATAGTCAATTTAACCTTCCTTCTACACTTGTCTGCTTTTATTTCATTACATCTACTTTTATTATTTCCATTTTACTTTCAGGGTTTGTGAATCGTACGAAAAGAAGTTAGTGAAACGGGACGAAAACATCGATGATTCCGTACAGTATCAGTGTTCCAAATGTGACTACGCTAATGTTGACTACTTGGCCTACATAATGCATTTAGAAATGAACCACTACCACCTTCTTCAGGAGGAGGTGGGTAGGATGGAAGCCAACCCTAACTGACTACCTATGGAATGAGATCTATACCTTGTTGATAGTAAGCGCTAAGACGTGCTGCACTTCCACATACCTACATATAACGTGTATTTTTCTACGTTTGATGTACCCCTGTGCTTGCAATTAGTACGATTGAACTTTTCCTCTTTCCAACCAAATATTTCGTATCTTTTGTGGGATAGTGAAAGTCTGGAAAATAAAAGTAGCAATACGCCATAAACTACAAAACTTATTTCCTTACCATCTTTGATGAACATCCACTTTGATCTTTGTTGTAAACGACGAATGGAAGATGTACACAAGCGTTGGTGAACTAAATCATTACTTGCTTTATGCGATTACGTTTTTAATGTGTTTTTAAAGTAAAAAATAAAGTTAACGCTAAATAGGAAAAAGAAATTAATATCAATAGTATCAACAAAGTTCTTTGTTGATAATGTACCTTGTGTTTATTCTTTATTGACCGGTACTGCTCAGCTTACAACAAACCATACATTCATTGACGCGTGTCTTGGTAATATACATTTTTCATACACTAATACTGCCAAATCATAAAGTATTCTAAAAATTCATTCCAACGTCTACTCAACCTATTTATGTAGGAACACATGAACTCATTAATGTTAACAGCATGTACGTAAAAGGAAACAGAAAGTAATTATATTTACGTATGCCAAGTTCAACGTTTTCACTTCACTAGTCTACACACAGTATTTGAAATAAGATTATGCTTTTGAACATATTCACGGAATCTACGTAAATGACCCCCACTAACTTCAATTTTATCTAGCATGTTAAAATTCATGCAAATCAGCAACGCCTCTTTTGCTCCACTGACAGCTACATTGAATCGATTGTGATCGCTGATGAAACTAACTATACCATGGTCGTTGGATCTAGCGCAAGAGAGAATTATGATGGCTGCTTCTTTACCTTGGCAGTCATCCACATGATGGCAGTGGACCTAGAAATGAGATTAATCATCGCTAAGAAATTTGCCTTACCGATAAATGTATTTTTTTCTGCTAAAACATTGTGTGTCAAAGAACTACTTACATCCACGATGCCTTCAGTCCTCAATTGATTTCTGATTAACGTTTGTTGCGCATGGTAAAATGTAATTACGGTAATGCGATTACCCTCCACATGTTCAAGGTACTTCCTCACGCGATCGACAATCAGTGTTGCCTCAAATTCGTTTCTGTAACTCGTGCCTACCATTTCTTCCACCCCTACATGATCCAAACAAGCCACGCGATGCTTCTTGAAATCTGGATTGGCAATGAAGAAGGCTTCGGGAAGTACTTCAACCCGATCGCTAATAATTTGTGGCGTTCTCAGCTTCCCCTGATAGGTCAAAGTGTTGAACAAGTCACACAACTGCGAGTAAACCCTGTACTGCTCCCGTAGCATTACCACCGGTATTCCATACCTCTCTCTGCAAAGTAACAAGATTTTCATGTTAGTTTGGTTAGCACCTGGCATTCATGTGACAAGAACTTGTAATTTTTATGAAATCGTATCTCCATAAACTTTTGCTTCACCAAACATCGGCATAAACTATGCAACTAAAACTTGGTTACATCGTATTTGCATCTCGAGGCATATATACATACATCGGAATAAACCAAGCGCTACAACCACTTACTTGTTATCTGCAAGAATTTCCATCAGCGATAAGACAAATCCGGCTTTTTCAGCAGAGTGCGACTTGATTTGTGGGCGGAGTTGACGATGGTCTCCAATTAAAACAATTCTTTTGCATTTGATGTTCTCCAGGGGCATAAATGCATTCACGTTAAGCGTGGCAGCATCATCCACGAAGATCGAAGAATAACCTTCCTTAGTGATATCCGGCATACTGGCAACTTCTCCTTCGCTTTCCTCGTCTTTTTCCTTCTTAGCGCTAATTTCGTGATCCTTTGCAAGTCTGTGAACTGCCAAGCTGCAGGCCGTCATGATGACAATATTGAAATTTTGCATTATGTCGTACTCCAATTTTTCATCCATTCGTAAAGTAGTCTTTCCCTCGTAAGGCATTTCTTCATACTGCAACCCTGTATTGAATTATAAGAAATAACATGGCTGTTCGTGGATCAAAAGTAAACACCCAATTAAGAGTACACAAACAAGTATGAAGATTCCAACTACGATAGCGCAAAGTATTATTCATGTTACTGAAATGGGTTCAGCTGGAAAAAGTTTCTTAACAACCAGGAGTTTCTTAAAGACACTGTCTTTGTACTTTTGTATTCGGAATGTTGCTTGGCCTCTGGATAACTAATTCGTACTTATACTTACAAAGAAGTACCTTTTCCACTCTCTTTCTTTAAAACTACGTTTAACTAATAAGGGACCGAGATACCTAGAATTTTTAATATAGCCATACCATAAAATCATCAGAATTAAACAAGACAAACTTCTTACCTTTATTATCAATGAACTGAAGTTCTTTTCCTCGAGTAAAAAGATGGCACACCCGCAAGTCCAAATTCAAATCAGCGATAAGAGCGGTAATCCTACCATACAACAATTTGCAAGTAGTGTTGCTAGATCCCGCACACAACACTCGGCGTTCCTTGAACAATGAGGCGTGACTTACGCTCATTGTTGCGACGAGATAAGTTTTTCCTGTCCCTGCAAGAAAATGCAATGTTTCTAATTTTTAACAAAACCATCCACCCCATATCACAAGTTGTTTGAAGAAATGCAAATCTTTGAAATCTTGAATTCATTGCTTACCTGGTGGGCATTGAACGATCGATGTACCTTCCAAAAACGACATCTTCATGGCCTCGAGCTGGATGATTAAAGAAAAATATTAAATAGTATTGCTTTCCTTCAAAACCGAAGGTTGTGCAGTATCATTATCGCTAAATCCTCATTTCCGTATTTATTGTACCTGGTTTTGACTAAGATTTGCGATAAAGTCCTCCAAAGCATCCGACACAACAAGGGCAGGAGTCTTTGGCTTTGGGAGGTTACTTGGCGTCCAGATGAAATGGGAAGAAAGGAATTTTGGAAGTGGATCATTGCCTTCAATTTCGTTAAGGGGTGCAAGGGTCAGGTTCATCCAATATCGGCGGCTATGTTCGTATTCCGTATTATCTGGCACTGGAGTAACCACCACTTCGGATTTCATGCAAAACTCCGTCCCGTCTTTAATACAACATCTGTACACAATTACAATAGTTGTAGTTGACTGCTGGCGGCAAATTAGCATTCTTGATTTGATGGGCTCTGAGGTATGATTGTTCTAGTGTATAAAGGAAAATTAAATAACAAATAACAATTTCCACATGAATTCACACAAAAAGCAATCATAATTTCAATGATGTTTCAACGATAGGTTAACTAATTATTTACTTTTTCATCACTGTTGATACTCAATGTTGCACACGTGAAGCTACTTGACTTATCTACCCTCCAGTACTTATCTTGATCGATTTCCACGTGGACAATGGAGAAATGTGCAAGCCGCTCATCGCTAACTATTGTCCCTGTCTTGATGTTGGCCATGGCCTCATCCTTCACAGCGCGCCACTCTTCCTCACAAATGCAGAGCATCACGTTCGCCATCATCTGATAGCTTGGAAAAACGTTCAGTATGGGATGTAGGAAAACCGAAGTTTGCAAAATGTTGCTTCTGTCACCCTTCAAAATCGTTAGCCTTGTAAAGTTTTCGTTGGGGTGATGGAAAGGTGTCGTATCCTGCATTTGCTTTGTATTCCATACCTCGAACCTTTAACAAGACATATAAACGTTCATTAACGTGAGGAATTGATATCTCTTAGCGTTTAATTTATCCACGGATGGTCAGCATGCTTTACTTACGTAAGATAACCTAATGAGCATTTACATTTTGCCACAAGGTATTCCATATCCACACTAACGCCTATAGCTTTGTAACCCTTTGCACATCTACAGCAAACCAACTCCAGATTTCGCGAAAATTCATCGTTGAAAATGCTTTTATCCAAATCTTCGAAGTAGACGACGTGAGCTGTTAAGATAAAGAATTGTTTATTAAAAAAATAAACAAAGTTTTCTTCTCTAATTTTCTCCTTTACTTCTACTTATTGCGTGTACGGCTGTTTATGGAAATGCTTACTATGAACATCGAAATGCAAAGCCAATCCATCTTGCCCGATGCCCTTCAAGTCATTGCAACTGCTTGCGTCACTTCCATTCAAATTCCTAAATGCCAGACTTTCTCTTCTGACCGTTGAGTATTGAACAAACCTTGGCATATGAAAAATTATGTAAGTAAGCCCTGACGAAATACAAGCACACATCAATTTATCGCTAATTTTTAACTTTGAACACAAATCGTGCACTTACGTATGATTTGAATTGTTTCCAATAGACTGCATATCTCTACTCGCGCAGCGCCCATTCTATATTTGCGAGTGACATAGCACCAAGAATCTTTGTATAAATCGTGCGTGGAAGCAGAAGAATGATAGGTCTTCATTGTCGTTCTTCCATGTGGATTTACGAGGCGCCAACCTAGCTGCTCAAGAAATCCTTATCTGAGAAAGGTCAGTCCTGGTCTTTCTGTAGGACCAGACATGTCGCACATTTCCAAAAACTCCGCCATATATTCAGGCCCATAAAAACTTCCATCTCTTTTCCTTACTACCCCATTATCCTATGAAGTCAAAAGAACAATTGTACTTCATATTAACTCACAATTTTTGACAGAAATCTGTAAATATTCTTACATTACGCATTTCATAACTCATTACCTCAACACCATTAGGAACACCTAGCAATAAATAAATAAAAAACGAACTAACCAAATCGAAAACTAACTGCTTTCCTACGTCGTGATAGTTCTTGGTGAAAGTCTTCATAAAAGAATGCCTTCGCAGTTCCTGTAGCGTTCCTCTAACGTTCCTTACGACTGCCATGTGGGCTTGCCTCCCCTTAACCTCTGAGTATGTGACGCAGGTGCTGCATGACACATCCTCAAAGTTAAAACTGCAAGACCAACATTAAAAAAAACGAAATGGTACAAAATCCTACCCAACAGTTAAAAGAGTGTGTAACCCTAATCCTTAAGTTACCTTCAAAGCTCACATTCAGGAGGTTGATTCTTTAGATTGTCAATTAGACGCGCCGACGAGTAACCAAACTGGATGTTCCTGATCGTAATATCAAAGTGATTTTTCAACCAGCGCGGGGGCGATTGACCTGGCACTTAGCGTTGAGGAAGCGTCCACTGGTTCCTAAAGGGACAAAGTTTTTATTACATATGTTCCTTTTCCTTTTATTGACTAATCACCAGAAATCCGGACTTCATTTCAATGTTTTTATACGGCTTACATCCCTCAGGCTAGTTCCTAATGATTCCATCCCCATCCTCCCGTTGCCTATTCCTCTCCCAGCTGGGAGTTTGTTTGGATATGGTTCCTTCGAAGATTGATGAGCCACCTTTGCAGGAATGCTTATAATTCCCATCATCTCACGGATATACTGCAAGTAAGTATTCGAGGCTGTCATCAAATTCCCCATCCTCATAATGTTCGGGTCAGGTTCAGGTGGATCCGGACCGAACCCGCACTCTTGTTGCTTTGACGCCTCCTCCCCGTTTATTGTAGCCTAAACACCGTAATCCTTCTCAGCGCTGATTCTTGACCAAATTTTGCATCCCCTTCCACTCCCCCTCGGTACCTCCTCCTCCACAACTACGAAATTTGCTTGTGGACGAGATTCACTTCTCCATCACTCCTGCGGCTTCCGACAAGTCCTCCTTCCATGGCACAGCTGGGAACTGCACGCATTTTGTACTTTTCGCATTGACACTATCTTCTCCATTTTTCTTGACTTTTATTTGACCAATGGGTTTCTCCTTAGCGTTGATGTCCACGTGACTTCCTCTTCCTATTCCTTCTTCCGACGCTATCCCCAATTCCACACCCCCAAATGAACTTGGCGGCTTCGGCTTATCAACCCCCAAATCCTGTGCCAACCTTTTTCCCCTTCCCATTTTTACTTAGCATTGATGAAAAACTAAATGCACTTGCGACTTTTCTAAAAATAAAATTAACCAAGTGGTATTTGAAATATGTTTCGAATCAACGATAAGACCGCTACTACAATAACACACTGCGCAGCTTTGTCATTTATTGACTTGAAATAAAAATGCCAAGAAAAGTTCCCACACTACTTAGGGAGTCAACTTAATGCTGATTCCACATGCTCAAAATATGTTTTAGTTCGAACTTCAGCACTCCAACAGTTTTTGTCTGCATAGCATAAGACGGTTAGCGATGATGATGCAGGAACGATATGAACAGAGCAAAAAACGTTCAACAACTACACAACTCCCATTGAAACTTCTTGGATATCCTGTTAGCTACAACAAACACCTTGCTTATTCTTTTACATGGAAGGGAAGGATTTGGACTACTTACCTACACCAAAACGTGAAAGCATGATGATTTCCCGATCCGGCTTTACTTCTACTACAAGACTTCTTTTCTATGTCTTGGTTCCTGGGTTGATTTTAAATCTTATATAAAATGAGTGATCGGGCGTGTCGGACTGGTTAAAGGATCTCCCAAGAAGGGATGAGATCCCGACTTCGAGTACTAGTTCATGCAATTTTTTTTTGCATTTTATTTTCTTACGAAATTAATACATAACTGACTCAAACTATATCTTTATCTTTTGGAAAGTTGATTATTTTCTACGTCCTCAACTTTACGTATGCATGCACTTGTTTTTTTTCGCTTCGAACATCCTTTCATCCTCAGCAAAGATCCCTGCGTAAATGTTTCCTTTAAAAAAATGTTTAAAACATTTAAGTTCATGCCCTTATAATGGATTCAAGTATCCCATTCATTATGTGCCAAACCAAACCCACTGAAAAAGTTTGCTTAGTTTTATAAAAACGTAGCTACGAGTGTATTGTCGAAAAGGAACTACTAATAAGCCTTTTTGTATGCTGAGAAGAACTTGATAAAAATGCTTGACTGTTTACTTCCTTCATGTTTCAATTATTTCATTCATAATAAAATATGAGTTCAAACATTTGCTTGCTAACGTGCATGTGAACATCTTATGTCTTTGTACGATTTATTACATTGTTACATGTCCGATACAGTACCAAAACATTTAATTAGCGATAAGCAATATTATGCACAAATTCATATTAACAAATGCAATTCATCACCTTATTCATAAGCATAAAAGCAAATCAATTGTCTTTTGTTTTCAAACCCTTGATCTTTTCCTTGTACCTCTTATTCGCTGCTGCTTTAGCAGCTTTTTTTCGTGCTAGTTGATCTCCGGACATTTCAGCTAAACGTTTAGCAGCATCAACGGTGGATTTCTTGTTCCTAATTTTTTTGGCCTCCGGATCAAGTTGCTGGTAATACATTACACTTCTTCTCCACATCTCCTGCTTTTTTTCGATCGGAAGATTGTGGTATCGTTTGCGTTTCTTCTCTCTAAACTGAACCAATTTGTCTTCCGTCATGTTGTTACGTAGCCTTTTATATTGCTCTTCTCGCTTGATTTTCAAGAGTTTCTGGCTATCTAAGATTCCCACATCTTCAATACTTGAAGGTGATACCGAAGCAACGCTTGTACTCGTTGTCGGACTTATTGGAGCATCCACACTCGTTAACGGGTCATCGCTACTTAAGAAAGCAGAAATATCACTATTAGGTTCTGCCGTTGTGCTAACGTCCTCAGTGTTACATGCCAAAGAGCCACCATGCTGCAACAGATCTTACTCACTGGTTTCGACTCCCGATTGATCCGATATTACACCACACGTAGAAGGGATGTCGTCAGGTCTCGTTCCCGGTTCGCTCATGCACAGTACGACATCAGTCTGACAGGATGCGTCTGTAAAGAGTCGTGTATCAGTGGTATGAGTTCTTGTGATTGGGAGTTGTGTTGACGAATTAGCGATAAGCATCCACTCCCTCGTTCTTGTCTTTCCCTTCCTTCCAACATATCCTGTGGTTGCACCTACGACAAACCACACAAATTTTACTAGGAATAACACAGATATAAAAAATCCATATAGAGTGTGGCATTCCATTGAGCGATAAGAATTACATAATATTGTCATTGCCTTACCAGATTGGTAATGCTGCTGAATAATTAAAAGCATGTCATATTGCTGCTTTGTATAATGGACATGGACATTAGTAAGGCCAAAGTCGCTATCAGTGCATTTCAATCTGCATTCCAGGTTATAGCAAACTTGCATGTAATCCGCAAGCATCAAATTGATTGCAACGGCGTAATTCTGGGCTAAATTAATTCCTTGATGAACGGCTCCATTGGCGGTGACAAGCATGTCCCCCTCTCTTTGTAACACGATGTGGAAATCAATGTTCCATTCCACAAGTGTTTCCAAATGCACCCAATGCTGAATGTGTAGGGGAAAAACAGAATACTCATCAAACAGAAACAGAATCATCGTTTAAAGCTTAACGATAAGTCATTGCTGCTCTACCAATGGAATTAAATTAGTTTCGAAAACGTTACCTTTTTATGCAAAATATCGCAGAATGAGGAAGATGGATCCACCTCATTTATTTTCTTTCTCAGGTTGTTTATGAGGACGGAGTAGTAACGAACAGGAATAATAATCCACATCTTGATTCCACCAACTCCGTTGTAGTTTGAACTGTTGATTGCTTTGAAATCTTCCACATAGAGGGGAAAGACGCTAAACAAGAAAAGTTACATGCATTTTGCAATTTCTGACTTTTACCCGATAAGAACCCATACACCTACTCCCCCAAATCAACGCTTACCTTGACTCCACACCCAGGTAGCAGTACGGTCTGTTCAAGCCAGCTCCAGGAGCCACAACTTGGATGGGTGTATCTACGCAATCCAATGGAACTCCAAATAAGGAATCGTCCTTTATCATCACCGCATCACTTCCACAGACATAGGGAACTGTGTAGCCTTCCTCCTGTTTAATTTTGTTTAAGGCATTCTGAATTGTCCTTAATATTTGCTCATCGCTAAGATCATCATGACATATTCAGTAAATGGTTGTGGTAAAGTCAATTAAAGCATTGCATTTAATGAAAATGCTGCAATTTTAGAAATGAGTGACCACCTGACTGTGGAATCCCTACTGTCATCCATGTGGTAAATGTCGGAAACAGGTCTTCCTTTTGATTTTGTGGCATAAACAGTAGCGATCCCATTCTGACAGTCTTTTATATCCAACTGTGCGGTGTAAATTGTTGTTTCCTTCCTCCTTTATTTGGTTGACGAAAACAACTTTCCCATTTTAAAGGCATTCTTTTCAACCGTTTCTTTAGTAAAACGTAAGTGAAGGAATCCCAAATTCTGCACATCTTCCTTTACAATCTTGGAATTCAGGATTTGAAGAGTGCTTCCACCGTCAGATAATTCGTACGGCTTTTTTCCGATAGCTTCCCATATCTTAGCATTCACTTTTTCACTTATGATTGTTTGTCTATTTGGTAAGACAAAAGCCTCAACATCTTTATGAGCAAGGTTTTTGAGCGATTTGCTGGACATTTTCTTTCAGTAAGTACTAGATACAAATTAATGACAAGTCACTTGATTGGTGAAATAAACTTTGTTAAAGCAAACGACAGTATGGTGATTAATTCTACTAAATTAATTAACTGATCGATAATTCATTTTTAAAAATAGTGCAATAGTGCATTAACTACATTGTTCAACCTTCGTTACCTATGCCGCATATGAAACTAACCGGTGTTGTTTTGATTTAAAATTCATAATGCGTAAATGAACAGGACATAGATGACTGGATTCATGTGGAGGGTACATTAGAATGAGCTTATCACTAAGAATGTTTCTCAACACTTCTTGATATGGAGCCTGCCATTACATGCATATTCATTGTGTGTGGTTAATATACATACGTCTCAATTGTTAACAAAGCTTGGAGAAGGGACGGAAACTAATTTGTTTATATTGATTGATTGCTAACGGGAGGTAAGTGAATGCGTAAAGGTAGGAGCGCAGTGAACCTATAGTATAGGTTACCTATACTACCTAGATAATACGTTACTTTGTTAATCCCTACATATTGAACCCATAGCTAAAGGTGATATGAAAGAAGCTGTATATGCATTTGAAACTGCAGTACGCCTTATCTTTTGGAAGTCAGTTCTTTCTCTCTGCTATATGAGCCCCTATGCATACAGGTTTGGTGACCCCATCATACTCCACATACGTTTTCATTCAACTGCATTCAACATCAAAACCACATTATCCAATCCCTACAGTTGCTACAAGTACTCCATGAAACCTTGCTGCAATGATTATTTGTTTGGTGAAAAGCTGAGCACCTAACGTATTATCGCTTAGAAAATGCTAACAATTAGAAACATGACAAACGCAAACCAGGATTTGGTTTATGTGAGTTTCATGAAACAGGTACGACGCGCATGAAAATAGAAATTAACAAAGAGACAACGGAATCAAGACCTTAGCATCATCGATGAGATTAAAACATAAAAATTCTTTCCACTTATATTTTTTTTATAAAAAGTTATTATTAGTGAGAATTAAAACCTTTCAGGCCATGCATGCAATTGTTATGTCAGCGCCACCAGCTTAACTGATTCGAAGCATCCGCAATAATCATTCAAAGATGTTCAAACTGCCAGATTAAAAAAATGCATATGAAGAGAGTGATGATCGAGGACATGAAAACCAAGATTAAAAGTCCCCTTCCAAAGGAGTCACTTAAATGGCTCCTCACGAAGGAGTCACTTAAATGGCCCCTTGAATTGGCCTTTGAGTACTTTGAGTTGAGATTATTGGTCTTATCGCTAAGTAAATTTTGGGGGGGGGTCAGATATGTGGAGCAAGTATTACTGGCCAATGCCTGTTATTAAGCGCCGAAGCAGGGTAATACTCCATGTAGTCATTGCTACTTTAAGCAAACGAAGAACATGAGTTCACCCCCATACAACATAATACTCAGCCACGAATGATTTACGCAATTTCTTAAACAAGAGATTCACTAAATAAAGTCGTGCTGGAGTGTAAGACTACTTATTTTCTAAAAAATATGTTTGGAAATGGCGAAAGAGAGTTTTAGATTGTTAAAAAGTTTAATTCCCATGCAAAGCAGTAGCAAAAAAAATTGCACGTTGCACTCGAACTCACAACCCCATCCGACAAAACATTATCGTTTATCCAGTGCACTATGGCCACCAACTTCATCTACTGCTGTACCATACCTAGTCCTTATCGCTAGTTGCTGAAGAAAAGCAAGCATGGTATTCCAAACAGCTAGAAAGCAAGTAAATGACCATCTGTGTATATTAGCGATACGATGAGGTTGTGCATGGGAGTCCCCACTACTTCCGAATGGATTTGGACGCAGTGCAATTGTATCCTTCCCGTGTAATCTAACTTGTCTATACTTAGCTCATTTTCCCCAGCAATCAGCAAAGCATGCTTACAAAGCTACCAGCACTCCGTGACGTTTTCTTGGGTATTATGCTCCTTAAACATAAGTACATTTGAGAAGCTGTGGAACGTTTTTTACCTTCCTCTATTCATCATTGCTTATTTATCGCTAAGTTTTGTGAGTGCTCATGCAGACTACGGAAGTTTGGAATATTATTTGATTTGAAAAAAATTACTTCAGTCGAGCCCATCTATATCGACAGATTTCAGAAAGTGCTCATTCATACCTCAAAAAGCAAGCTTAAAAAGTGTTCTAGTGCAGTAAAACCGTTATTATCGCTTAGATTTGAACTGCTTAAAGTTATCGTTTTTTGAAGAAAGAGTTTAAAAACAATTCGCAAGTTCCATAAAAACTTCCCCTACTGTGACTATTTAATATGGGGAGAGGAAGGGGTAAAAGTTTACCTGAGAAGCAGCAGTTGGAAAACTTGTTAAGCTTGTCTGGAGACATTCAGGAGGAAGTGAGGTGGGAGATTGGAAAGGGAAGAGGAGGACGAACCATTATAATTAGCGATAATGAAGACAGCTTCCTACGCAGAAAGGTCAAGGATGACAGGGAGAAGAAGATTGATGCCTTAAGTGCTATGCGCGTGGACTACCCACAGGTTCCAAAGGAGGAGGACTACTCTGGAGTTGTGACAATGATGGAAAAAGTTATTGAAAAGACGACTTCTTGTGCACAGCTTTTTCGAGGAATGGGGAAGGGTAGAGTGGTAAAAGCACCAACTGACGGTGGAGTAGTGCTGATGGCAACGGATAAGGAGGATGGGGTCCAAATGGGGGGTGGAAGGGGTCAACGGATATGGTCCAAGATTAGCGTCAAGAAGGACTCTACTCTGGCGAGTGCATTTGTAGGAGAGGGAGATACAAGAGGACAGGGATCGGAGGTGGTACCAGCAAGAATTGGAAGTAACGACAACGCTATGAGGATGGGGAATTTGTTGACGGCTTCCAACACTTATCGCAATTACATCCGAGATATGCTGGGGATATTAGCATTCCGAAAAAGAATGTGGACCAAAGCTCGAACGACCAGCCCCCACGAAAGGTATCAGGTAGGAGGGAAGGAGGAAATGGGTCAATCCAGGCGGAATCACTAAATACTATTTTCGAGCAGGTAATTAATTGTGAAAAAATAAACATGTTGGTATTTTAAGCAAAAAGATTATTCAAAAAGCAATGCAAAACCTTACGGAAAAACATTTTCTTTCAGGAACCAGCTGCATCATCATCATCGCTAATTTCTCCATTAGTTTCAATGGTGGAGGATGTTCAGATGCCTGTTGAACTGCCCCCACGCTGGCTGACAAATCATTTTGACGTCATGATCAAGAACATCCGGTTTGGTTGCTCCGCAAAGGTTCTTCTGGATGATTTGAAGAACCAACTGCCTGGTTGTAAGTTTTGTAAAAATATTACACGATAGTGTAACTAATACGTTTTGATAGAGTCGGGTTGCATGATTCATGACTGTATGACAAGTTTGTTTTCTTTTCCTTTTGAAATAGTTTTTAACTTTGATGATGTTTGCTGTACGGTATACACCAAGTACTCAGCTATCAAACAAATTCAGGTTTGCATTGCGGTGGTGAAGAATATTCGGGGCACTCTACATGAGCTACAATGACACTCTTTCATGAGGACCTTCATGAAGAACCACTGCGGCGTTGGGCGGCAAGTAGTGTTTGTAATGGTAAGCGCTTAGTGAAATTAAAATAACATCATCACACACCATAGAAATTTTGAGGTTGGGTATGTAGGTGACTTGGAGGTTGAGTGTTGTTTTTAGTTGGTAACTTTTGTTCTTAGGATCATGGTGAAGCAAGGAACGCCGATGGAAGTTTTCGTCGGCCAAAGTCTGGAACGGAGTACTTGATGACATCGCAGGCCGGTTGAAAGATCAGGCCTGAACCTCCTCGCACCTGAATTCTTGCAGTCAATTGGCAGCAGCATACTAAACGTGATGGGAAAAACAACGTTGAAAGCGTCTCATTCTACTTTATCAACACAAGATTTGTGTCTGGATTCTTTTTGTTACGTTCATTGCTCTTTTGGTGCTAGTTCCGTGAACGTAGAGACTTGCAGCCTTTTTGAAACAATATAAATCATTCGTAAGTTATGCAGATGATGTATCGGAAGATTTCCTAACAACAAATTCGTCATGCATTTTGCCTTTTTCCTAGCATGTGTACCTCTTGATTCGATTCTGACTGTTTTTATTATTCATTACACAGGTTTGTTCAATAAATCAGCGATAAGAGGTGAGGAGCTGCAATTCAGCAATCCATCCGGGAGCGCTACAAGTTCTTGCAGTGATTTCCAAGGAATTGGAAAGGGAGGAGTCCCCATCCGTTTTAATGAAAACAGTAATTTTTTTACCAATTGTATTTGCCAACACTACAAATACAACCGAAAAATGCAGTTGTTCGTCACTTCTTAACTTAACGATGATTTGGTTCTTCCTAACAGCTCATGTCATCTACTTAAAGGAGTTGGATAGGTCAATGTTCAAGGTTGAGTTTTCGCGTTTGTTGGACCTCGTATGCTTCAAGATTGAGAAGGGTTACAAGGCTATTGGGATCTCCGTGAACATGGAGTATTTAGCGGCTAATTGTCAATGCCCTTCTACCTATCAGACGTACTGATTATGTCCTAAAAAATGTTTGTGTTATTATCGCTAAGAAAATTATTGTGAAGCGTGAAGTGTTTTTACTTCATCTCTCGACTAACGATTTGGAACAACAAAGTAAGCAATCTTGTGAAGACATCGGTGTTCCTTTATCCTATGTTGAATACGTACCCAACCTATCAGATGATGGCCAACGTCATGCTAATCATTTGTGAGGAGAATTGGCGAGCTGCGAGGAACGAGGCAGAAAACAACAAGAAAATGGGGACAATAATTCGAGCAGAACGGTTGCCGCACTTCGAAATTATACATGTCCTCATGCAGCAAGATAAATACTGGTGCGTTGATAAGTCTGCTGGATTTCGAAAAGTTTTTTAACTGTTCATATGCATACTTTGAATTCATATGTTAATCTACAAAATTATCTTCTCTCGTCGAATCTGCGAAGCTACGAGCCTTTCAAATCCCGCCTGCTCTCTTGTCGGCGACAATCTCCAACAACTATCATTATCGCGTACGGCTGTAGTGTGGACCGCAGATACGACATCCCTTTGGACTCTGGTGTTCTCGTCACACCGAGGGCTGACAAATCTGAATACAATCAAAGTAGGAATTACTGGATTGGTCTACCAATTGTCCCTCCTGAAAACAGCGCGATTTCCATTACGCAGCGTCAGAAAATCCTGTCTTCACATTTCATTTGGAAACCAGAACCTAAAGTAACACCAGATATTCCAGACATCGCGGTTCCTACTGCCCTTCAACGCTTAATTTGCACTCTCAACCAGTACCAGGTACAGCCCCTTTCCAAATTCATTTGATCGCTAATTACAAGAAATGAATGCCTGGTTATGTAGCAGGACTAATGAAAGGCTACCTATAGTTAGAAATAAAAAAAGTCCTTCCAACAGTAATACAGGACGGTAATTTTGATTTGTTTTTATTTTGACCATCAGCTCGAAGCATGGAACATGTCCTTCGTTCCTGGAACAACAATCGCGCAAGGTCCACCAGGTGAAGGATGATTTTGCACATAATATGAATTAGTTTACCTTAACTAGTGGGCCCTCTTTCCTTTTTTAACAAAACTCTAACCTTGACAAATCATGATTATCTTTATAGGCACAGGGAAAACCTATCTTACTGCTGCTATAAGCATCAGCCTTGCTTTCATGTGGAAGGAATGTCGGGTTCTTTGCGTAGGCTCCAGCAACGTAGCTTGCAATGTCTTGTGCAACAGGGCTACTGCTCTCATCGCTACAACCTGGACATCCGCATATGCCGCGTTTTCTCCCGAGGAAAGGAGCTTCGATTCCTTGATGGAAATGAAGGTAAGCAAGCTAAACAGTTAAATCATGCTGTACTTCTAGAAATTAAAGTTTTTTTTTTGAAATACCGATATTCATTTAATTGGGGCTCCCTCAGACTTATCGGACCAGAAGGTTCAGTGAAGTTTGGAGTATGTAATATTTAAACTAATTGTTTTTTCCAATACAGCTAATGAGGATGATGGTGGCTTTAACAGCGATATGCCAACTCTGCACGATTTGGTGCGGTCGCATCCAGATCATCTTCAGCGCGGTTCTTTGGCAGGGATAAAACAGAGTAAGTGTTTTATTCGTAAAGCTTGTCTTATCGATAAGGGTCTTATTGCGAATGAAACTCCCCGTCCAATGGAAACTGTCGCAGAAAATAGGTGAGATGTGGGAATATTTCTTTACTTTGACTTTCCTAATTATTAGTTTTACGTTGCATGTAACTCTACTGCGAAGAAGTAATAAGTATTAAATGCATGTAGACAGAGAACAGCACGGGATTGCAACGGTTATGCTGAGGGAGCAGTACCGCCCTCATCCGCAATTGTGTGACTTGGTCAACAATTTGACCTACGAGGGGAAACAGACAGCACCACCAATGAGCAGGGATCGGGTTGAGGTTCTGCCCGAATCTTTCTTTAGCGCTAATCCCGACTTCAAAAGACATCGCGTTGTTGCTCTCGACCATGCTGTTAAGGAGCAATTGGTTGGAACCAGTGTGAAGAATGAGGTCGAGGCAAGGCTGATTGTTGATCATGTGCAGAGCTACCTTCATCATGTCCAGGGTAATGAGATAACCGTTCTTACTTTCTACGAAGCGCAGCGCCTTTTCATCAAGCAGGAACTGAGTAACAAAGGCATTACACAGGTAAGAGTTCAGAATGAATGGAAAATTTTTATTCAGTTTTGACCCACTTTTTTATTCATATAACTTATCGCTGATGTATGTTTTTTCACAGGTGGCATGTCAAAATGTTGAGGATTTTGAAGGAGACAAGACGACAATCATCATTCTTTCATGTTACCGATCAAATGAAGAAGAGGAAGTAGGAATCATGAATAATAAAAACCTGTTCAACGTTGCTGTTAGCAGAGCAAGGGAGGCGCTTCTGATCTGCATGAATTTTGCAATGCTCAAAAAGTTCAAAACCACAGGGGGTCATCTTCGAAAGTTTAGGTCGTTATCGATAATGGTGTTATATCGAAAGAAACTCATAGACTGGTGGAGTAGAATACTTTGCTTTAATCATTTATTAACAACCCTTTATTACTTTACTTTTACTAATACATTTTTCTTGCATATTCATAATCAGAGCGTTGTTGCGGTCATTTTGATACCCCATATCGTACATTTTTGACAACTTTTTGACAAATCCGTTTTCGCGCCATAATTCAGAAAGAGTGTAATTTTTTAATAATTTTCTTGCATATTCATAATCAGGGCGTTGCTGCGGTCATTATAATACCTCATATTGTAGGTTTTTGACACTTTAAAAAAATCCGTTTTCGCGCCATAACTCAAAGAGGTTAAGACTTTGGACGTTTTTTATTTCAGATTCATAGTCAGAGC
>JAQGAH010000772.1:0-25750 GCA_034696885.1 Lepidocyrtus paradoxus | reverse complement strand
CGAAGGTGGCCACAACGTGGCTGCTCGGAACACATGGCGCTGATGGTAAAAATGCTATTGCTAGTACAAAGCCCCATAGCTCTGCAATCCCCAGCCTTGATAACATTTTGAGATGGGAGATGTCGATTGAAGCCTATCGGCACCCACCCGCTGCCTCCAACCAATCAACTCATTGGCTACTTTGCAGGTAAAAACAAAGTGTTTCCAAAAAGCAAATCACAAAAAATAAATTTCCACCCCAACTAATTAGCTTAACCAGCCTCCTTCTAAGATTCCAGCTCACTCGTTACTTGTTGATTTGCATGTATAGCGACTGTAACGTCTGCTCGCATGAGTCTAAACTAAAACAGTCTTATCATCACTTTCACTTCACCCGGGTTTCAAACACGCACTTATCATCCAAGTTCATCCCTTCCAGTGGGTTCTACTCCTTGCTTTAATTGCTCATCACTGGCTTTAAATAACTTTTGTACACTTGATTAGTAGGGATTCATCGTAGAAAAAAAAATGAGTTGCAGGTTGCGGTTCCCTTGTTAAGGTAAAGCTGAGTAAAGGAAGAAAGAATAGATGTTTCTGAGCATTATCTTTTCAATCTTGGTTAAAACCTGTGGACAAAAATAAAAAACGAACAATGTCAATTAAATAATATTAAATATTCTCACACTTTCTTTTTTACATCACATGATCTTAAAACAGTTAAAACGAAATGTTTAATTCGTAGCTGAGGCAAAATTAAGGAAGGAGTGTCATTACTGTCATTAATTGTCATTAATTAATTGTCGTTATTTCTGCGCAGCCTCAAAACATAGGCACCTTTGGCTATACATCATAGCGACAAAATGGTGATTAAACCGAAACCGATTACGAGTTACAACAGCGAAACGATTTGCTCATACGATATGACTGGGTACACCATAAATGCAAAAATGCAGAGTTGAGTCGAAGCCGAGCAAAAATGCTAAACGTTTCGTTAAACTTTTATCTCACTTTTAACGAGCTGTTTGGATTTTATGATCGAATTATTTTTTTCTTATCAGTCAGCACTTTTTCAAGCTATACAAGAGCTTGAGCTATTGCCTTAATGAAAAAAAAAACAATCAATAACGGATGACTGATGACGAGGACGATAGTTAACGTAGGTCTTAATTCTTTGCTAAAATATATTGAATATCAATCATAATCCTCGTGAGATTCCAGCGCAGCGTTATCATTTTTTTTCGTCATATCCTGCTTCTCATTGATCACATGATCATTATCTGAAACTATTTTTATTATCTACACACTGACCACCATCTAGTTGTTAATTTTATTTAAATTGTAAACTTCACCTACATTTTTGAAAAGATTACCTAAGCTCAAGCTTTCTTAAAGTGCTAATTAAAATTTAAGTATTACACATTTGCTTCTTGTATGGACTCATGCAGTTGACTACCGAACCACTGTTAACACCATCCATGTGTAGCTTTAATTTGCAGACGTCAACTTTCAGCAAACATCCGTTAAGTCTTCGACTTTCAAACCAGGATGATTCATTACTTGAATGTGATTAGCTGGCTTGCTGAAAGTGAGCAGCATTGCATAGGCTTTTTTTATCTCTACTCCGCATTTCCTAATTACTAAATGTTAATTTTTTAAACGCTTGGCTTGGCTTCTGTCAAAGCTTCTGTGGCCAAACATCGTGATATCGTTCACTTCACACAATCATCATCATATCATTAACTAAAGAGTCCGGCCCTCTCATGTCTCATGTAATTTAGTGCAGAATAATTAACGGGCACCGCAAGCCAAATCCGGAGTCCCCTATCACATTTACTCCAATTTCCCACCTATTACTCCAACTAAATTATTTCGCATAACATAATACGACTACTCCACCTCCACTCGAAGAATGTCCCATCATTATCATCCAAAATTGTAGCAACGTTCCTTCCCAGTTTTATTTACTCCGATTTCTGCACACTCAACAGTTCATCGGCGCCGTCTCACATGCAGACGACGCTGACAGCGAGTTGGACGATTGTGTATGAAGTCTGTTGGCTTGACTCAAGTTTTTTCCCCTACACCACACAGAGCACAGGATGGACACATTAGTGATGAGAAATGATGATAAGCTTTTGTTTTGTCTTTGTCAACCAGTGTCCATCATCGAGCTGAAGCGATGAATAACTTATGGCGGAACTCTGTCCTGTTGGGCTTCGTAGATGACTAATCCCGAGGCTTTGTGGTTTCAACTGAAGTAAACAACGACGTGATGACTCCTGTCCACATTCATTATGCACCCTCCTCTGACTCTAATAAAGTGGATGAGTTTTTAGGAGGGTATGACGCTTATCAAGCGGAAATATAGATATTGAGAACAGCGATAGAATAATTTTCGCGAGTTCCATCTTACACCACCACAAACCACAACTCACAAGTCGGAAGTTGCTATCGATCTGCGGTCTGGAGCCTCTGCTGGATCATCATGATTCATGATCATCAGCACACCGACCGAGTTTGGTGACCGCCGCGAGTAAATGTCTTATCATCATCATATCATATTCCAATGATGAGTGACAATGTCACCGAAGCTCTGGCACTTTACATGTGTGATCACCAAGGCGGAAATGAAAAGCGCTGGTGGTAGTAGTTATCTATTTATACTGGAAATTGCACTTTTGAGATAATGACAACTGATAACGCACTGCTCTGTCTGAGCTCCAATCACCAGTTCAGTAATGTAATAGATTAATTTTGAGAATTGTATGTGGAGAGTCCAGAAGAAGCCAGATAAACTGTTATTTTGTATTTACAATTTACCGAACAAACAATAACGCAACGTCGACAACAATGACGATGGCGATGACCTCAGCTCGGTTATTACAGTTTTTATTAATCAACTTGAAAAGAGCCCTTTTGAAATGTTGAAATTTAAACTGGAGAGATTATACCAACAATTTTGTCGCAGAGTATCCAAACCAGATAATTAATCCCTTTAATTTCAATTATTTCTACTGGTTGCATTAACTGGAAAACGTGTTTAATATTTCAAAACGCTTGTAAATTTAAATCACTGAGAGGACTATGATGATAACCACTCACTCATGATGACTCATGCTCTATTATAAAAAACTCAAAACTTTTGACAACGCCAATCCTCATTTTGGATATAAACTTTTATTTAAACGGATGTCCATCAATCATTGACCATCCCCATTCCCCACAGATTTTCACTAATACCTAATCAGCTAGACTTTAACAATCATTCACACCTTTTTATTATTTTAAATACGATTGCAAATGACTTTCCCCAACTCACAACTCATACTCATGACTCAACCTCAACTCTACATTCAACATCCATCCCAGATAACCACCATGATAATAAGTCCTTCCTCAATCCTCCTCGCCTCTCATTCAACTAATTCATAATTATATTCCCTTTCATCACCCAAATATTTACCTTCTTCTCTCCTCCACCTTTATCCCCTCATCTTCCTCCCCCTTCATCCATCATCTTCGCAGACCTCACACTGGTAACCCTCACTCACACCTCCGATTTCCCCACTCCAACCACACTCCAATGATAACCTTCAGTCAACACTCAATCAAATGTTTTCACTCCTCCCTCCACTCATCTTATCATCTCCTAGTCCCTTGGAAAAAATCACTAGCTCATCCTCACACTCCAAATCCTCGTCCTTTTCATCCCAACGAAAAACAACAAATCCTCGCACTATTTGATCCTCAGCCTAAAAAACTCTTCTCCAACGTTAAACTTTACTTAATTGCTCACATAATTACAACCTAAAATAAGATCACTAAACTGGATGTAATAATAAAAAATAATTGTAGCAAAGATTATCTTTCCCTTTCTTGCTCATTCCTCTCCACTTTAGTCAGAGCACTAGTCACCAGTCAGTATGCACTTTTGTTGAGGATGATGTGCATTGGATTGGGATTTTCGAGGATCAAAATTATATTTCTCCCTTCTCGTCTCTGTTTCTTCTCATACGAAAAAAAAAACGCTCTGTTGTTGGGGCTCTGCACTATAAGGGAGAGCCGATATATGAGCTGTGTGTGTGCTTCCAACTCTTCATGTATTTTCAGGGGAAGGAAGTAAACCTAAAAGAGTCTCATATATGTACAGGGGGTAGCATATAAATATACCAATTTCATATGTGGCAAGGGCTACATCCCATTTGACTCTATGTTTGGGCAACATCATAACACCACCACCTCAACAAGCAACCTCATCCCATCTCACTGATTTTTCCTAAGACGAGTTTCCCTTCTTATTAGTTTCCCATGATGAAATGATGATGATGAGGATGATGAGGACAGAGATCTCCAAAACTATAGCTAAGGAGGATACACTAGAAATTCAAGATATTGCATTAAAAAATGCATAAAAAGGTAAGAAGAAAAAAAATCCTCATCTCGCATCATTACGTTGTAGAGCTCTACGTAAAATAAAATATATGCATAAAATCTCATTCTTCTCTGCAAGCGCTAGTCCTGCTATCCCTTTTTCTCTGAAATGTAGTCAGTCAGTTCCGTGTTGTTCTTCTGTGTGTATAAGGTTGGGACACAATTCATACTTCAAGTCTATGTCTCGGAACGTAAAATCCCAAAACTGAATGCAATATTATAGTTTGAGAGAAGGGGAGCCTAAAAAAAGAGCCCAGAGTAGAAGAAAAATGCATCATGTTGTGAGCTCTAGACCCTATACAGTTTTTTTCTATAAAGCTGTACTTTACGGAACATGGATATAGGGAGAGAAGGTAAAACTAAGGGGAACATGGGGTGAGACTAGTAAAGAGTTGTATATTTTGAAGGAGTAAATATGATGGGGATGATAATGCTTATATATACAGGGAGGACTAAAAGGACAAGTAGAAAAGGAGGTGGGTAGATGAATGTTATGGTGGTGGTGGTGTTTCGGTGTGGTATGGATATGTTGGTGGTGGTGGCATCAGATCAGGCTCACAGGCATCATAATAGGTAGCCCAATGCCATGTAGAAAAAAAGTTTTTCTATTTTTTTTTAGGGGCAAAGGCAAAGTAAAGTTGATATAGCTGAGGAGGCTCGCATGTTCTTCATCATGATGATGAGGCTAGATATGATGGCAACAGTGAGCACTGCACTGATGATGGTGAGTAACTACCTATGCAGTAGTTTGTTAGAGGTTGTTCGGCTTCTTCAGTTGGAGTTGGAGTTTTTGGAGCTCGTGTTCTATGTTGGAGTTGGAGTTTCCTCCATGTATCCCTTTAACATTGAGCAGGATGGAGGGAGGCATCGCCAATATGAGAGAGCTTCTAGGATTTCATGAAAAATGATCATCATCCTCGTTTTTCATGGTTATCCTTCTTAGAAGACTCAAGAGAGGAGTGTAAGAGGAACTGTGGAGAGCCAGTCAGTCAGCCAGGCAATGATGCATTTTATTTAGTGAAAAAAAATATATTATATGAAAAGGGTTTGAAAAATGCATTAGCAGAGCAGTCAACATCAACATTATCGTCAACATTGTATCATTCCATTGCATTGCACTCTCTCTATGCAGTTTACACTTTAAAAATATACATACATTGACAAATCTCCCTGTATATATATTATCAACCCTATATAAAATATATTTACACAATTTTTTTTTCTTGGTGGAGCAACAGTATGGATATGATGGCTCCCCCCAAAACAAAAACGATTTGCAAGAAGAGAAAGGGCTTAGAAGAATATCAACCCTGTCATACCACTTTTGTTTTGGGGGGCACATATATAGCGCATATCGCACTCATTCACTCACGACACGACAGCATTCCCCATTCATGACAAACATTAACTGAGCAAGCTGTCCTGGTCTGATTTTCCCCATTATCCTTTAAAATTGGAATTTAAGCAATAAATGAGCATAAATGAGGAGAACAATGGGAAATCATGGCTAGCCCTAATCATTTTCCATGCCTATTTTCAGCAATTATATTCACGATGATTGGGAGCTTTTGGAAGCCTTCCATATAGTAGCGATATGATAAGGATGCTTTTTAAAGATAAATATGATATGAATTTTTTTTCTTAGATAAATGCTCCCATGCAATGTTACACGTTCATTCCCCTATTATGCAGTTTGTGCGTGCATGCGTAGACTGGGTGCGTATTTATGAGTGCGTGCGTTGTTGTTGCTTTTTTCTGCCCTGTTGATGCCGTTTTACTCCTTCCTCATTTCCCAAAATCACCACATTTCAACCACCGTCTTTCGCTCTAGCTCTGTTTATATGAATGTCCAGGTAAGTGTGATATGGGATGATAAAATAATAGCCTTATTCCTTTCTGGCTGAGACAGGCAAGGCACATTTCGGACATGGAGGGATTACCACCGTCATCATTGGATGGACAGGGACACGTAGCCCGCATTTGGACAAGGGGATGACATGGAGGAGTTTTGGGGTTCAATATATAGTCATGTAGGTATTCTTTTATGACAGAAGGAGAAGGGAAAGCAACAGTAGGGAGGAAAAAAACAAGTCGAGTTGACTATTATCTGGAATGGAGTGTGAACTGTGTGAAGAGGATAGGTTGGGAAAAGTGGGTCTTTTTTATGCATTTATTTTGGCATTAAAAGATGGAGTAAAAGAAAGTATTTATTGGGGAAACAAAAATCCAGACATATATCATATCACACCTAAAAGTTTTACGAGAAAAGGCGCAAAAATATGGAGTATAAGTTTGGAGGACAAACACGAAGAGCTCCCACTTTTTTCCAAGAAAAGGGTCCCATAAGAAAAAAAAAAGGACATAATGATAGTCCCCAGAAAATTCCCAAGTCGTTTCATACAAATATATATTGCATCTCAGGTTATATGAAATGGGTGGAGGGACACGGATCGTAAACAAGTTAGGTTGTTGATGGCTCTGATCTTGGATCTTGTGAAACAACTTGGTTTCTTTTTTCCCTAGTTTGTCGTACTTGGTTTCAGTTTGGATCAGGCTGAAAATTTTTCATATTATTATGTACATATGCATGGGCATTATTATTTTGATATATGTGATATACCCTGATCAAGTACAAAATAATAATATGATATGGCCAACTAAGGAGCAAGTGTCTCCACTATATATTTTCCTTTAAAAAGGTATAAATTATATCATGCCACTTCATAATTCCTAAACAAACTTGAGTTGTGGAGTGGAAGAAGAATAAGGCACACACGAGGAGAGAAATACGGTTTTTTTCTCTTGCGTTTTCTTTGTAAGCATCTTTTCCTTCCTTGAAGAAAATTGTAAGTTGATGATCATGATCATCATCATATCCCATTGAATAGAGAGGGGAAAAGGTATCTATGCAAAAACGTAAGCCTGACGTATGATAACATAACTTTTAACGTTTTTTTTCAAGGGACGTCTACATAATAATTTTTTTTTCAGCGTGTAAACCCAAGTCCCATTTCATGTCTGATATTGCCAGCGTCACTACAACAACAACAGAGCTCAATTTTTTATGCTTGGGGCTCAAACCTCATATCAGGGCAACGCAACGGCATCACGCTGAAAACTACAAGCTGTGCTTTGCTCTGTTTTCTAACTTTGTTTGTGCAACATGGGAAATGAGTGATTTGCAGAAAGAAATGTATTAAAAAAAGTTGCACTATCAGGAAAAAAAATATTCATAACTTGAAGGTATAAGACATGCAAAGTATGACTGATGATGAACATCATCATAGTAATAAGGATCCTCATCTTCATCACACTTTTCAGTCATCATAATGTAATCACTAAAGGTACGCAGCGCACACGTTGCGTGGGGCTCGCAAGAAAGAAGTCTTTCTTCAAGACTTGAATGAAGCTCACGCACTAAACTGTAATTTTGCATTAAAATCTACACATAAATATACATTGATAGTTCCTTTAGAAAAAAAAATCATCCTCATCATCAACAACATGACTATGTGATGATGATCATCATCATGATCATCGGCATCAATTTTATGTCGTAATCGTAAAGTCGTAATATTCTAACTGCTCAGCAATGGCAATCATCAGCAGCGGGGTTAGTCTTTTAGCAATCTAATACAAAGTAATGTAAGGTCCGCTCACGCAGACCTCTTGTAATCATGTAGTCGTGTAGCCCTGCGTAGTCAGTAACCGTGTAGCTGTGTAAAATTACCTGGAATTTCATCTTTCATGACATGAAACTGGCTGCCTAGATCCGCATAATCTGATCCAGGTCACAAGGTTCTACTGTCTCAATGCTGAATCTTCCCCCCCACGGGCCACCGACGAGAACAAATTAAATTTAAGACTTATTCTGTGACGATTTTGAATTATTTTAATTTTCGTAAAATGACCTGCCAGTGGGCTGACCAGTTTAAAACATAATATTTAGGGTAGCTGCTAATTGCTATAGTAATTTACAGTCTGTCTGTCTGAGCGAACCTATTAGGTGTATGTAGAAATATGTAATACTGGCCGTGATCCGTTCTCCCATCATCATGATCATCAATAGAATCATATTTATTCTCTGGCTATGCTCTTTTTTTCTGTGTCATCATCATCCCTTTTTAATAAATTATCTTTAATGTAATAATAATAATGAGGATGATAAATGCGCTGCACGACTTCACGACTTGTGTCCTCAACACTGGGAAACCTCATGCCAGAGACAAAACGGAGGGACCTTTTATATAACCCGTCTCAGCTATGATTATATGATTGTTAAAATTATTGATTATATTTATATTCCAATAAATAACGAATCATCAGATTCATCATCAACTTCATTCATAGTCCAATCCTCATTTAAACTTTACACATTTTACCCAAAAGCTTAAAAAAAAAAGACAATTGCAAATTGGGAGAACAAAGGTTGTCTTACGCGTACGTTTTTTTGTAGAAAAAATTAATCATGTAATAATAATAATAGCATCGATTGTAGTTTGCAATTGCATTGCTAATGAAATTAACTTTATTTAACATAATTCATTTGCTCGCATATTATTATAGCTATGACTTCATGACTCAAGAATACTTTCAGGATTGCGATAATCAATCCTCATGAATGGCTTCTTCTTTATCTAATCGTTTTTTACCCATTTGAGTCTCATATTTCTCCTGAAAAATATATAATGAGAAGGTTGTGGACGCTGTGGTGATATTTAGAGAGAAAAAAATTGTCTGCTGATGATGTGATCATCCTTCATTCATCACATTATATGTGACTCATCTCATGATGGATGCATGCATAAAAAATCCTTTTTAACTAAAACTTCACTTATCATTAACGACCAGCATTTAAATTATTTAAAAATTTACGCAATGGAAGGATCCTCACGGGGGAAAAGTTCAGTCATCCAAAAATATTTTTAAAAAATCCAAAGGCATTTCAATTCACTTGCGGTTAGCCCAGACTAGACTCCTTTTTAAACTTGACTCTGTGGAATGGATTATCTTTTACATGGCTTTCAATTTCATATCTATTCATATCTCTCACATTATTCGTATGAAATCAAATGTAAACTCGATTTATATGTATGGGCCCCTGCCTGAAATGATGGATCTGGCTGGGTGCTTGGTTGCAAAAAAAAGGAAAGTTTTTTTATCTTCATTTCCTCTCCCTCTCCTCCTCATGTGAATGGATAAGGTACAGAGCTGTGTACACAATAATAAGGATGGATGATGATGCGATTTTATTTTCGCAAAGATCCTTTTTCTCGCCCAAGTCAGGTATAAATATAAATGTATGCGAATATTATTCAATTTTTCAATCTGGCATGAGAGAGCAGAGCAGAGAAGAAAAAAACGGTATTGCACTTTTCATTTCAGCAAACAGCCACCGAGCTCTGAACGACCCAGCTTGACATATTTAATGACAGCTATGGCTGCTTTTGGTGAGCATGTGGATTGGATTGCTTTATATTGCATTATGTTTTTTTTCTCTGGTGATGGTGATACGGGAAGGAGAGTGATGGATGGCACATTTCCCTTCGTCCATTATTCACCCAGTGAATTGTGATTCTGAATTGGATCCAGTCCATTGAAGAGTGAGCAATTGAGGAATTGAATGTACACAAAATAAAATATGGTTTGGAGAAGGGAGAAAAAAGAACTTGAGGAGAAGCAGAGCTGGATGATTCCCTTTTATTATGTTGAGCTCGAACAGTTTTTTTATCAATTTATAATTTACTCTAGGAAAAGGAAAAAATCCATACGTATTCATTAAACTATACATGTATTGATGGATGGTTAGATGGGAGAGAGAGACAAACTTTCTGTACTGTGGGTGGAATAAATATATCGTACGTGCTTTACAATGGGGAGGTGATTCGATGGATAAAATTGTGTTTCAGGGATAAACAGACGTGAAAGCGGAATATGCTAATATGCAATAGTTACATTTATGAACTCGGCTCCCAATCCATGCTTTTTATCTGAAGGATGACATTATGAATTCGGAGTATAAATAGAATTTCTTTTTCACCTGTAATCAACCAGAGAGAGGATGAAAGGGGGGATATATCCATGCTGAATGGAGGATAACATGGAATTGATAGAATTAAACCAGGTTCGGAAATGAAAAAGGAAAGAGGAGTAGAGAAACAAGTATAATGAGTATATTCCAAGTGGGAGCTTCAACTGGGGGAAGTGGATATAAGAAAGGCTTTCAAATACTAGAGTGGATGGATGAGGAAAGGTGGTCGTTCGGTAAAAACGTACACATCACGAATCCACTTTCACAAAGGATATAATATAGGAAGGGGGAAAATGGGATCGGATTCCGGATTCCCTGTGAAAAAAAAAAACTGAAAAAAATAATATAAAAGTAGAGCTGGGAAATGGAAGCATGCATGAAATGAGTTGGAGTCATTTTGCCAAGCCAGAGATATAGAAATACAATTTAATTGAAATTTTGCTGTAAATTTACAAAAGCATATTTACTTTTCATAATTGCTCTCCCTATTTCCAGCCTAGTTATTTTTCATTAAATATTTAAATTCCCAATATGAAATTATATTTGAGTGCCCATCTCTCAATCCCAAGCATTTTCCCCACGTACGACATTAAACCTTTTTCCTATATTTTTTTTCTCATCCCATTCACTACAAAGAGGAGAACTCCAGCCATATAGGTTTCTCCAGTTCGATCTATCCAAACGCCGTGTTGCTCTTTGGAAAGGTAGAAGTATAATGCAAAACACAAAAGGGAGGAATGAAATGACAAAAACTGGCTCCTTCTTTCTTCACTCGCCCATTCCATTCTCCTTGTTCTATCCATCCCTCCACTTTTTTTTTTCCACGGAGGATTTTTTTTCATACCGGATAAAAATCCCCGATATGAATTCAATCCACATCCCACCGAAAAAAAAATATGTATGAAAGCGGACAGACTACTGAAAAGAGAGTGGAGGACCATATATACATTTTTTTCCGAAAGGAAGATGAGGAGAGAGAAAAAGTTGTTTTTCCATGGAAAAAGGGCTACTTCTGGAAAGAGCTGGTGAAACGTGGCAGGGAAGAAAGCAAACCAGGCAGGGGCAATAACAGTAATACTAGTCATGGGAGACATTACAATGTCGATATGTGATATCTGTGACTGTTTATATTCCGATTATTGACAATAAAAAACGGGAAGCTTTGAAAGAGAGTGGCTACGTGTCTCCCTTGTTTGTTCACTCCATATTATGTAGCCCCAGCCCCGCCGCACTCCTTCCCCAGCCTTCTACACAGTTTTTTTTTCCACCGTTTCTTACATCACGTAAAGCCCATATTGTTGTGTAATGATAGGTGCACATATTATGAAATGACTTGGGATTTTTTTTTGTTCCCCGTGAAATGTGGACGGTGGACAGACTCCAGCCATGGTCATATATATGGTTAAATACTGTTTTTGTAGAAAAATAAATAAATCTTGCATGCAATCTAACTCGACTGCAGTTTTTTTCCCTTTCTTTCCAAATGAAATATAATTTGGGAGCATGGAATGGATTATGCATTTCTTTGGTTGCCATTTCTCTCCCGTTTAATTTCCATCATCTTGGGAATAACATGATGAATTCCGCAGTTAGCGTTTATGTTGTAGCCCATCGCATACCACACCGTATGCCAAAAATGGTTGGAGAAGGAGGGTAAAGAACGTATTTTTTTAAATTGATAAGAATATAATTCCCTTCCCCTTTTTTTGTGTGTTTTTGTGCTGAGGAGGTAGGGATTTTTAAGGTAGGTGGAAAGGTGGGTGGTGGAACTGGAGGAACATGTAGACTATTTAAAAAAAAACAATGTCCCCATTATAATGAAACGATATTATTATGGTCATTGTCGTTGTTGTTTTGTCCCCCCATGGTTGAATATTTTTTGTGTCCTCCTCCCCTCCATGTTGTAAGAGCTTTAGGAGTACACAACAGCCAAAAGTTTTTAGCTCTTTACGCGTGAATGAGCAGTTTCATCGTGATAGGCCTCTTCATTCACATCCATTATGGAAATTCGCTGTTGCTTGGCATCATCTGCCATCATTGTAGGCTATGTAGATTCGCCGCCTTGAGCTCAACTTGAAATACTTGCAATTATGGTCGGTATAGTATCATATCATAGAACATGCCAGATTCGTTAGGATAGTTAGTTTACAGTATTATTTCAACTGTAACCTGCCAAATAATTAGGAAATTTCTGCACTATCGTTTTATTCGTTTTGCTCGTATTCGAAAGTAGATTATTCCATGCAGTCACTTCATTTTTTCTCACATCTATGAACATTAGCTAGTAGTTAGGTAAATATGAAGTGACCACATTTAAACATTAAAAAAATTTTAATTGTCTTAAACGTGCATGTTTTTTCTAAGAATAAAACAAATTTTGACGGTATGCACCTAGATATGATGACATGTATAAAATGCACCTACCGTGTTTGCAAGTATTTCAAGTTGAGCAAAAGGGCACGAATATGAATTTGCTTTGCATCGCCTTTCCTTATCCCCATCCACTTCCAGGAAGAAGCTCAGAAGCCCCTTTCCCCTCCGTATAGTCAAAGACAGACAGGCATTCTGAGGAAGTGTTTTTTTCTGTAACTTTCTCCTCTCCTGCTTTCCTCCAATTTCCAGAGAAATCTGAATAAGTAAAGTGAAGTCTCACTTGACTTGAGAGAAAGTTTGAGAGACTTGTTGTGGTATTTGGGTGGATGGTGTGCTGTTATTTCCTTGATTACATTTTCACTCTGCTCTGCTCTCGTTCGTGTTGGGCATTAAGATAAAGAAAACATAAAAAAACGGTTATAAATCTTTACTGGATATACTTTTAATATGCAATAATATCCAGTGGATTATCCCAAATGTGCTCGTATATATTAAGAATGAAGAAAAAAAACTTCTATGCACTTTCTCTGGGTCGAGCTTACAAGTCGAATAAATTTAGGCGCATTTTAACCATCTACAGACGAGAAAAAAGTTTCACTCTTCCTTCCAGAAAGTGGAAGGAGAGTGCATGGAACTCTGAACATTTCACACTTATATGCGGTGGCGTATTTAAAAAAAAAAACAAGTAAATATAGCATTTTTTTTCTCCCTCTTCCTCCACTCTCTTTCTCTTTGACAGGATTTGAATTCTGGCAATGTTCCGTGATGATAAGAGGATGCTACTGGTGTGGCGTTGGTGGTGTGCTGATGCCTAAGCTATAACAGAAGGGCTGGTGAGAGTGCTCCTGATGTGATATGCTCGAGTTTCCACATGATTTTACCCAATATTACTTAAAGCCTCCATCAGAGAGAAGGAAAAAAAACGTCCAACACGTGAAGGAAATGTTTTTTTCCCAGAGAAGGAGAAAGTATGCGGGAGTATGAGAAAGCCTCTAGTTTATTTCCTGGCGAAAAAAACCTTTGTTTTCCCCCATGTTGTTGTTCCTTCCCCTTTTTTCGGAGGACAACAGTTGTTCCTCTACATACATATAAGTGGGAGTCTGAGAGGATGGTTAGGGGAATATAATGTGGGAAAAGTTGATGTTATGATTCTTTCACTGTGTTTATGTATCTAAGTCACTCTGCCACCACCCAACTGGAGCCGAGAAATACCGAATGTTGAGCTGGTGGGATGGAGCTGCACATATATATATGGCCATACTTGGAATATGATAGATTCACATCATTAGCACTAAAAATGCTCCCAAGCCTTCCCTGTATCTCTTTTTTTCATACTTTCATACCAACTTATCCCTATCCATATCCCAAGTACCTTTTAGTAAGGTACTTTTCTGATGGCGGCGGTGGTGGTGGTGGACAAAAGGCGAAAAAAAAGGGAAAAACTTTTTCAAATATAAATCATTTATAAATTTATTTTTTCATTAAAAACTTTCCACCAGAGAAAAAAAGTTTTTTCTTCACTCTGGCTAAGTTTGAAAATAAAAAAAGTGGAAATTAATACGTTGAATTTCTTTTTTAGCTGGGAAAAGAAGTAGGGAAAAAATGCTTTGCATATAAAGGAAAACACTTGTTTTATGGAATCAGGATGAAGATAATGATGATATGGTATGGGTGGAATTCGGAAATTGAAAAGTATCATAAAAAATCAACTCCCAATTATCTCATCCTTTTAGCAAGAGAATTCCCTTCGTTGTCATATTCGTAAATCTAAGCAAATCCGCCATTTTCGCAATAGCTGATCCTAATAGGGATAATAAGCCATATAAGGGGGAAATATGTTTCTTTTTCCTTTTCATGCGAAAAGAAGGAAATCCACCTCCAGTTTTTGAAAAGGTGGGCTGAATCGCTCCCTATTATAAGCTTATCTAACACTGATCCTCCCGAGCTCCTTTATTCCATTCGATACTTACCTCCACTTGCTAAAAAGGAAAATGGCAAACAAATGGCGTAAAGTGAATTCACTTGCTTTTCTCACATACTTTTTTTTCCTTTGAAAAAAAAGGACCGAGGAGGATAGACGAAAACGCTCATTCCCAATGATGGGAATGGGATTGGGGATGGATCATATAATCTTAAGTAATTCTTGAGCATACACGGACACTTACTCCTTTCAAGCAAAAATGTTTCCTTTCCCCGACTCCCTCCTTCTGAGCTGAACAGAAAACGAAAAGTGAGAAGAAGGAAGTTAACAAGGAAGGAGGATTCGCCGCCACCGATAAAGATGATCTCAATTTCTCTCAATGCATCCCTTTCATCTTTTCTCCAACGAAACCAGCATCAGAATCCCACCACAGCCGCCTTCACCGTTGCATGCAACAATTTCTCGGAAAAACTAGCAGGTGGTGGCGCGGGGCCCCTACGATAACGTTGGTAATGTAAAGCTTGATGATCATCATCATCATTATCATGATACTGGTAATATATGGCACTTGAGCCCCTCGTCCTTTTCCTATACGAGTTGACATGACATGAGTGGATTTTTTTTAGCATTATGTTGCCATACCAGAAAAAAAAAACATGAAATGCTTTCCCCCTTCTTCGTCATTATCATGATCATCGCAAGTAATAGTCAGCCAGCCCGAGTCCCCCAATAGTCATTTCATCATGATCACCAACAATCCTGGTCGCCATTATTTCACCCAAAAAATATCATCCCTACCCATGTTGCCAGACCAGAAGGCACTATTCCATTTTCAAACCAAGTATCATGCATAAACACAACAATAACTACATTGTTGTAAGGAGGAAAAAAACCCTGCATTATAGTTTGTCCCACCGCACCAGAGAACCATATCAGAGCCATCATCATATAGACCACTGCCACGATGCCAATACCAGCACCAGTACAGCACCCAGAAGAATGTCATCTCACCATATTCTCACCCTTTCCTCCTTTTTTTCGTTAACTGTGGTCGATCTCGGCCTCACATCCCATTCAGAGGAGTTTAAGCGTATGGCAGAGTGAAGAACCCAAACCAGAAGTCAACTGCACGATCACGATAGATGCGGAGCCTTATATCCTATAATAACTGTCTCTTTATCCTTCAGCATTTTACATTGTTGCGTTTTGCATTGCAGTGGATGATGCTATTTCTCATTGCACCAGAACCAGAAGAGAGTGAGAGACCGCGCAAGAAATTCTTCAAGACAGGAATTGGATGACCCAAATAAACTTGTATGCGAATGGAAGAAGAAAAAAAAACTATTACCTTTGCATAAAGGCCATATGCCATATCATTAGAGGGGAAAATTCCACATATGACATCCACTTGATGATGCGGTATATTATCATTATATTCATTATCATTATCATCTGAGGGTGATGATAAGCCACGACCAGACAGACGAGACATGAGCAGAGTCACATTAACAAAATTATATTCATACATTGCAGCTCTTGAGCCGATACGCCGCTTTTGCCACTGACCAATTCGATAGCTCTTTACTTTTGATTTTTTTTTCTCCTTTACAAAGCATATAATAATACGAGCAAATATGCATTTTTATTTACTTTTATATCAGAGGTGGATGAGCACGGAGTCAAAATCGTGAGTTGTAAACTACCTATCGGTTGAGCGGATGCTCAAGAAGGGATACGAAAGATGGTATCTCTTCTTGAACGATTTACAATTCTTCCCCCTTTTTCGCTAAAGGAATACAATGTTAAGTATTGAATTGACTTTATTTATTTAAAAGTAAATTACAATAAAGTAGCCTACCCATAGCAAACATGGTCGAGCTGAGGCTATATCATTATCATATTGTAATTTCTTCACAGGGAAAAATATGAGCCATGCAAGACTTCATCATCGGAGAACCCAGCGTTGGTATCGTCCTCCAACCTACTAAGAAAAGTAACTAGAGAGCATTCACATAAATTTCACCTCTCAAAAGTCTTTTTAAAAAATCTTCGGCATAATATCCTTCATGTTTTCTTATAATATCTTATGTATTATTATGCATTATGTCATGTTTATTCTGTGTATTTTTTTTATATCGAGCTTATTTTTATATACTTTTTCGCTCCTCTTCTCTGCTGCTCTATTTATTCCTCATCATAACACAATGAGGCTATAGTTATGTAAAACTATTTCATGCATATATTGTTTCCTCATTCTTGAGCATAGTCTTGTGAAATAGGGATAGGGAGATGATTCTCCTTTTGAAACAGAAGAGCATCCTCATCCTCTTTCATCCTTAATGTGTTCCTTCATTAACAATAAATCTTTTTTGTGTTATCATCTTCTTGTGAGCATCCAGCTTGGAAGCTAAAGCAAGCCGGAGCCCCAAAAAGGAGCAACATTTTGAGTCAGGGAGAAGCCAAAAACCACAACAAACACATTCACATGTATCCTGGCTGGAAAACAGACTCTTTGTTTCCTCCACAAAGTAGAGATGATACAAAAAGTGGCGTGGATGAAAAAGTCAGAGTGTGCCTATTCCCTTGTTATGTGCCTTCTCCCATCCATGCAGTTTCCCCAAAAAACAGAATGAATTGATCAAAATATATTTATTCAAAATGTGGCATGGCCAAAACCTATTTTTGCAAGTTAACAAAGACAAACTACATGAAACAGGGATGCGGAGGATGACAATAACTATTATATAAATACTCACATATTTCTCCCCTTCTCTCTCAAATACCATATTTCCCAATTTTTTTCCCTTGAAATTTGATATGATTATGGTTAGTGTTACAAATTCATATTCATATTCAAATATCCGCTCACCACCATCAACATATCATAATCATCAGCTCCTTCCTCCACCGCCTCCTAATAATAATAATGGAGCACTTGAGTTGTCCCACAGCGAAAAAAATAAAAATAAAATCATCATAACAGCATAACAAACTCCTTCCCATCCTCTCATCCTCATGCAATGATGATAAAGACAGGAAATAATGTTATTCCCATACTTGGCTAGTTGACATTGGCATAAGGCAAAAAAAGGGTTACTGCTCAACTTCAACTTTACTCAACTTTGGTTTCACACAGGGAGAGCATCTATTTTATGCTTGTTCCTCAGTTCCACTCTTCTAAAAATGACTTTGGCTGTGGTGCTCTGGTGGAGGTGGTGAGAAGGGAAGATGATCATGGTGATATGATATCAATTCAATTCTTCATTCCTCCACGAAGCTCATCATCATGTAAAAATAATAATAATGCATTATATTATGCATATGCACATGGCTCATGTCATGTCCTATACTTTTCCTGTTTAGTATTATTGTTGATGAAAATGCAACCACGCTGGTGGTGGTGGATGAGATTGGATTGGGAGGTGGAGGAAGGATGATGATGACGATATGGCTGAGATCATCATGATCATGGTAACCCAAGTTCACTCTTCACTATTTTTTATGGAGTGGAGGACACAAGAGCCTGTGAGTTTATTACGATTTTTTTTCTCTTCCCTTCCTTCCACTTCCAACACGCATTCCATAATATTACCCAACTATCATTATTCTGCCCTTTTTTGCATCCATTTTCTCCACCAAGAGAAGAGGCAACTGAAGCTACCTTGGGAATTGGACAAGATCAAGTGATGAGATGAGAAGACAGGAAAAAGAATAATGGGATGGGATGGAAATGGAAAGGATGGAAGCGATGGGGATGAGGACGACAAGGACAAGGAAAAAAAATATATATATAAGCATTGTCTTTGTTTCCCTTTCTTCATCTTGGCCCTCATATAAGACTCAGTTCATATGGCTGCCGTAAAATTTCATGAAAATGACTAGACTCCATCTACAGTATCATCCTCCTTGGCATTTTTTTTTGTTGACCTGATCGTATCATCATCCTGACATGAGAGGAGGGAAAGTAGGATAAGGCTAGGTAATCAAGAAAGACCTCTCATAACAATTTCCAGCTTATATAACAAGTTATGTAATCAACTTGGTTCCCACACACACGAGAGAGAAAAACATGGAAAGGGAAATATCGCCTTTTCGCCTAATCTAAATTTTTTCTCTCTGGAAGGAGAACAGAGGCAAGGAAAATGAGATGGTTACAAGTTACTACTTGGGATGACGATGAGTGAGCTAAAAACTTCTCTCTGATCTGGAGAAAAAGATCTAGAGAGAAAAAAAAGTATCCAGTCCAGAGGAGCTCCAACTCCTCCAGACTTTTTGGATGAGAAGGTGAAAGTAGGAAAAGTATTTTGGAAGCCGCAAGCAAAGGCTTGGCTTTTTCCTCGTATTTTTGGGGAAAGGGGCTTCTTTCTTTCTCTCTCTCCATCCCTAATTTTCTTTGCTCATCTCGGCTTTCTCAGAGCTTCATCTTCGTCTGGCTTCCTATATATTATTTTCTCTCTCCATGTCCAGGGAGAGCAATTAAGCAAGACGGAAGACTCTGATAATAGGGTGATACAAAGAGAAATGGAATGGGAAGGAGAGACCCAAGGAGTCCCGCTATAATAACATATATCGTATCGTGTGGGTGGCTCATATAAAGTTATCCACATTCCACCCATCCACCTCGAAACCGAACCACTAGTATGATCATCCTCCTCCTTGTATTGGTATAAACTGGGGTAGAAAAACGGCATTTACGACTACAACTTGTACACAATGAAATCCTCCAGGGATATACGTAGAGCTATGACTATGTCCATTTCATTTAGCCACCATTTTTCTCCTATTTCCAAAGGGATCTCCATGGTTATCTCCAGGAGGGGAAAGTGAATTGGAACTATAAATAAAAAACTTGGAGGAATAACTAACCGGAATCCAAGAGTGAGAAAAAAGATGGAAAACAACTTTCTTCCCTTTTTTGCCAGAGGCTGATCATCCTCTCTCCTTCCAGAAACAACAGAGATATATCCCCTTCACTTCCACTTTCATCCTCCTCCCTTCCCAGGGAAATGAACAGAGGAGGAAGATGAAGAGACACAAAAGTTGAAGAGAAGGAAACACAGAGTTCCAAAATTGTACACTTTAATTGTGTATCAATATTAGCAGAAAAATAAAGGAAGGGAGCTACTCCTCCTCATCATCATGATGAGGAGGATTGGAAGAGTTTTTGTTTTCCAGAGGAAGTTTCCATCCGTCGCTCCGTTCCAGTCAACCAATCCAATACATATCCATTCCAGTCAACCAACCGACCCTCCGCTGTCCTCCGCTCTACCCACAACCATATTGCATGTATCGGCATCAACTTTTTCAGATCTACTTTTTTTATTAGTGGAAAAGAAAGAAAAATCCCGTTATCAAAGGGAATAATGCCGCCACGGTTGGTTGTTGGCCTGTGTGTTTGTACCACCACCAGAGAGAGCGGATTATATACTTTTTGGATGATTAGAAGGAGGACAAGGGAGGCAAAAAAACTAGACAAAAAACTACCTATTTTCAAACCGAGTGAATGACAGTGTAACAAAACATTTCGCCACCTCCATATATCCTCCACCAGCACCATCGGATGCCACACCATATCGTCCTCATCGTCATCATCATCAGCCTCCTCATCCTCCAGAGTAAATAAAAAAGAGAGAGAAAGAGAGAGAGAGAAGGATGTTGCTTTTCAAACATTAAATTAGCTGAAGGAGCAAACACGCGGAAAATAAATTGTGCAAGTGTGTGCGGTATTTCGTGGAGGTGGTAGGAAAAAAAAGTTTCGTATGGGATAAGCAGAATGGGGAAACTCAAAAAATATATATCGTAAAAGTATGAATAGCGGTGGAACCTGGAAGGTTGATCATGACGGTGGCGCTGGAACGGATGAATCCAGGGGAAAGGTGAAATCCACTGGATTGGCTGGGAATAAACTGGAAGGATATTAGGGATTTTAATACATGAGAAGTGATCCAGTTTTCAGAGTCTTTCCTGGGATCCCAATAAAATATGCATGGTTGAACTTTATATCAATATCAATAAGGCTCATCCACCATATCCACCTACGCAAGACAACGAAATAATGAATGAGCCCCATCTCACATGTCTAATTTAATACTCGGAGGCAGATTGAAAACTTTCCAAGTCCTACTATCTGTCCTTTTCTGGCGAATTCGCAATTTTTTTTCCTCCAGGCTTCCCCCTGTGGGAATCCTTGATGTGATTTCTATTTTGAGAAGGAGGAGGAGAATATAAAGTGGAGAGATCATTCATTTTTTTTTCAGGCAACTTTTTTATTATGACATACAACATATATGGGCTGAGATGGAGAAGGTATAGAGGGTCCGTGATGTATTTAGCATTATCCATTTCAATTACGCAGAAAAGGATCGTGTGTCAGTGGAAAAATACTGGAAAGAAATTTTCCACTTGTGACACCTACCCAACCTCCCAAACAAGCGGGGAAATAACAACTTGACGGGAAGACAGTTGATTGAGCAGGATTAAAAGTGAAAAGCCCCACTGCCATTTCATTTGAGAATGCGGCAAGTGGAAAATGTCAAGTAATGGGATTCCTCCATGATGAAATCTGAAATACTTAACTTACCCACCTAATCGCAAACATTGCATAAATTGGTGGGGAAATGGAAAGTGGGCCATGTAAGGTAGAAAAAAAGGCTTATCATATCATGTCACACGAGTCCCCAGTTCCCGTCCCTCTCTTTCCGGAATAATTCCTCTCGTCGGAGCAGTCCTGATGCGATGAGAAGCCAGAGGAGCAATAACAGTAATAACTGGTTTTATTCCTCCCAAACTTCATCAACAATCATAAATGGTAAACAAAGGTGATGCGCTGATGATCCCCCTCCCAACTCCCACTTTTTCCCCGACACAAAAATACAGCAAACTAATTTCATTTTTATCGGGAGGACAGGACAGGGACATGGGAGGCAGGATGATAAAAAAAGATCAGAGAGAGAGAAAGTTCAGTAAATAATGTAGATGTTTGTTGATGTTGTTTTGTTGTTCTTCTCCCTCCCTGTCTCTTTCCATGAGGTGGCAGAGCTTCACCAGTTTTCTGATTTTGATTTGTGAAAGGAAAGGAAAACATGAGCGACACGTTACAACCCAAGAGCCTTTTCATATAAAAGGAAGAGAAAAAAATGGACTATGAAAAGGGAAAATTTTTGAGAACGGGAAAAGAATACATTCCTCCAAAAACTAACCAACTGAAGTTGATTTTTATTAGAAGAGTGGAAGAAAAGAGAAATAAGTAGGTGGAAGGGGGGGGGGAATCGGAGTGGAAGATGGAAGTGGAGGAAACAAAAAGGTATAAAAAAGGATATAACATTAACGAGCTAGCATTTCGCTTCCCTGCTCCCACCTGGAAAATTGGAAACAAAGTAAAACGGAGGAAACAATGAGCTTATGGGAAACAGGAGAAGAAAGCTGGAGAAAGGGAATTCTCCGCCTGTACAGATATGGAATAAGCATATTTTGGAAATAAACAAAATGATGCTGATCATCAACATCACCCATGGCAATGAGGAGGAGGAGACATGGTGGGGCCGAAAGAATGATGGAATAGAAACAAAAATATTTTCTTTTTCTGACAAAAAAAAAAGTTGAAAGGCAGGTAATTCGATGAGAGGATATGCTATTTTGATTTTTGGCAGTTGGGAATTTGAAATGAAAGGGAAAAAATATAGCCTTCTCGCTCAACTTTGATTCTCAATATATATCTTTTGTTGTAACTAAAGCTTTACAACAGTCTTTCCCCCATTTTCCCAACAATTTTATTCCCCTGAATAAGCAGAAAGTGGTGGATGAAGCTGGATAGTGAAAACTGGAATTTGACATATTATTCACCTTCCCCTCTCCAGCTATGCCGTTCCAGAAGCTGTGCTGTAAAATGATATGCTCATTTCACAAGAAAAAAAAATAACTTCTTCATTTCACCTCAGCTCCGCTCTCACTTTTCTAATAAAAAAGCGCTTTATGAATGCATTCTAATCACCGGGTTGGAAGCTGAGTTGGCTGGAAGTTAAAAACTAGAATATGAAAGAAATGATGATGATCATCATGATCATGTCGCTGATCCTCAGCCTAATATGCTAGTCTGGTGTGGGTTTTGTAGGAAGGAATTTGAGAAATAAGACTCCGGATATTATTCTCTTGTTTGTGAATAAAAAGTTTTTCTTTGTTGGGAGCTGACTCCAGATATATGAATATCCAGTTCCACCACCTCACCTTAAGTATTCCACTTTCCAGTCTTGAATCTTATTATTATATATCCCAGTTAGTATTATTACCTGGAAGAAAGTGGAAGAAAGTAAAATATAAATGTTAAAGCCTCACTTTCTCCCTAATTCTCTCGCAGGCAACTTCATACTCCATCTCCAGCCATTTGGGTTGCTCAGTATTCTCTGGTCGTGGCTCCTGTTCTTCCTGTCCTACTCTTGTCTTGTCTTTATTATATCTGTCTATTTCCTCTTTCATTTCCCTCCATGTGAAAATGTGAGAGGTGAGGTTGAAGGAATATTTCCCCCCTCCGTACATATTATCCATCCAGTCCTGGCTCACCTCCACCTTCCTTCACGTTTCCCATATTTATATAATGATCCCTATATGTTTTTTTTGTTTGCTATTTCATTCCCTACTTGGGCCCCAATATGCTCCGGGTTGGTGATGTTGTGAAACCTTTCCCTTCTCTATTAGTGGGGAAAAAAGGTTGAGTAAGGGAAAAAAGGCACAATTGTTTCTCCTCATTCCAGTTCCACTTGATTTCCTCTGTTTTTCCCTATCACTCAAAGGTAAAAAAATATACACAAAAAAAATGTTGGCTGGGGAATGAGCGGAAAAAAAGTTTTCCATGTTATGGAGACAGCGATATTTATTCATTTATATTTTATATATATTTTTTTACATATGAGTTGGAGAAAGCACTCATTTTTCCGTGAGCCTTTCCTCCATCCTTCTTCCTCTGTCTGTTGTTGGATGAGAATTTCCAAATATTATTGGGAACCAGTGAATATTTTTGTAACCCCGCATGATGTATAATGATAGCATATGAATAATATGTGCTAGGAGGAAATGGACTGGGCTTTGCTGGAGGCTTCATTTCATTGCAACTTTGAAGGTAGAAGGTTTTACCGGATTCTACCATGGATGTCTGATTGAATGAGAGGGAGAGGGAGAAAAAGACGAAGAGGGCTTCCAACGGAAAGAAAAGTTATTCTGAGGCCATATCAACTAGAGATGGGAAGCTCTTTAATGGGTTTTTAGCAGGGCTAGGTATTTTTTAGCAAAAACCTCCACACCAATTCTATTCATTTCAGCACTACTAATGTGTGGACTGGGCTTTACATTTGTTAAATATAACAGTCATCAAGTGTTGACGGAATTCGTCGTCGATTGTCCTTTACTCAAAAAATCTATTTCAGTCTAACTGTCTCAAATATAACACCCAATGCAACCATACTTTTCCCATCTCTAGCACCAATATCCCACCCGAGGATTCTCTGGAAGGAAGGCCAGATTCAAGCCCGGCTTTACATTACTCCCACCATAGAAAAACATACAAAACAGTGTTCCACAGAATACTCACAACTTACTTTTATTTTCATCATTTCCCTTCCCCCTTCTTGCATTTTTAGCTCTGGCACTCTCTCTCTCTCTCTTCAAACAAGACTCTCTCCCCGAAATACACTTTGTTCTTTCACAAACTGCGAAATTATAAAAGGCTTCACCCATCACCCATCCCATGTCAGATGCATACAATATACATGCATATACATCAACCCCCCACCTATTATGTAATATGCGTGTGGACCATCAATCGGTATTTTATTTTATGCAGCCTAAGTCACTCTCTTTCCCCATCGTCATGACAGTCCTCTCACACAATTCTATTTACAATGATCCTCTCCGAGACTCCAGACCTGATCCTGAAATATCAAAGTTTTCTCCCCATCCTTATTGCATCACATCCACCAAAGGAAAAAACTGTATGAGCATCATTTTCTGATCTCAGAGAAAAGAAATGAATGTAATATAAAAATATATATAGTCCCCTCCACTCCAAAGCGTGAAGCCAGTCGCTGTCGCTTTTGTTGGGCTTTTGTGATGAAAAAGACCCTTGTGACAGGATTCCGTCCTGGCTGGCTGGTCAGGTCCCAGTGGAAATTGAAAATTGAATGGGAAAAGGGAAAGAGGAGTAGAATCTATGGAGGGGCTATATAAATAACCAGAATTCCACCTTCCACCAACACCATGCAACCACCTCCTCCTCTCTCAGAACCAGATTATATTATATTACATTAATAAAAAAAAGTATAGACAGAGGTAGTTTTTTTTATTATTCCACGGCCCTTTCCCTAGTCACGTACGTATCTCCAAGTTGGAGAGAAAGAGCAAGCAGTGTCAACCCTTTCACTCTCCCTTTTTCCGCTTTCCCTCTTCCTGACACTTGTCAAAGTCAATCGGGAAATTGCCGGTGTGCACTTATCTTCAGAGGGAAGGACGACCTGAAATAAAAAAAAAATAAAGTTGAAGTTTTTTCCTTCCTTAGACATAGATACGCTCATCTTAGATCTTATCAAGAAAAATACATACATATTAGGAAGACCATCAACACTCCTTTGCAGAATTCTGTGGAAAGAAATGTAAAAGGATTTTTCAATTCTATATACCTTCCTTATTATATCTTATTAGAAGCTGGAAATGATCACGTTGATTGCATTATAGATGCATAATAATAATAATAATAATATTATGGGGAGAAGGGGAAAGGAATGGAAGGAACGACCAGATTCTCTATTTTTTCACTCCCCAACCGGCTCCTTAGATTTGAGTAGAGGATGGTAAATGGAAATGGGATTGAGACCTGGTGCTCGTTATTTTCTCTCTCTCTCTTGTTGTGTGCAAAGTATGTGAGCAAACACACTCATTTCATTTTCATCAATCTATTTCCCTCTTGAGAGGAGACGAGTGAATGAAAAAGCCCTTAAAGAGTAAGCAGCGTGTACATAGAGCCCATCATC
>JAQGAH010000771.1:0-25793 GCA_034696885.1 Lepidocyrtus paradoxus | reverse complement strand
GTTCAGACACGGACGTTTTCTTCTCTCTAATTTTTCCTCTTCCGTATGCAGATTAGTTCCAAAACCTCTGGAAGGCTATGCATAGCTGAGTAATGTTCTGCATTGAGAGTCACGCATGCATATACCGACGTGCATGTGTGTAGCTACATGCATGCGTGACTCTCAATGCAGAACATTACTCAGCTATGCATAGCCTTCCAGATGTTTTGGAACTAATCTGCATACGGAAGAGGAAAAATTAGAGAGAAGAAAACCCAGAAGCGTTCATGTCCTATACCTACCCATGTGTTTTCAGGACTCTACCCTCCATGCACCGCTCCTCTTCCAATTCTTCTTCTCCGCTTACCTAGTACCTGCCTCTGTTATCTCCTCTTTTCAATTTCAGTTCATCCATCTGTGATTCAGAGTTGGTTCGGTCGTCTGATCATTAAATTAAATTTTAACTGTGGATGATTAAAAGTTTGCAGATTTGGTTTTTTAAGAAGATTTTTGTCCGTCAGTTGTTTTCTTTTTGTTCTTCATAATTGTGGTTCCTTTTTGAGGTGAGATAATCATTTTTAAATGTAATGTTATGTAACTGGGTCTTATGTTGAAAACTTCATCCGATGATATCGAGTGTTGTGTTATTCTAATTTAGTGTGCAGTAAGTCGTGATGCTTATATTTAATGAAAGTGATTTTAATTATTATTACTTTTGGTTAATTATTTCAGTTGTACTCCGGTTTGTGTCATAGGACAGAGTCCTCCTTGTTTGCCCCCAAGTACTCAGTTTTTTGGTAAGTTTGTTTATTTTAAAAATTCCTCCTTATGTACAACCGATCTTTTGTGTAAAATTTGTTTTAATTTATTTTTTAATGAATTGACATACAAAGTTACATTGCAATTGTTGCAATTTTTATGACAGGCTCAGTATCGGTTGAGGATAGGTGGGGTTATTTACGCATATTCATTGGATCCCAATTTACGTCATTGTAAGTTTCAACAGACTTCTGAGATTAAGCATATTATTATTGATTAGTTATTAAGTTGTGTTGTGTTGTGTTGTAGTTGTATAACTATACGAAGTTTTATGTGTGTATAATAACGTGAATTGTATATATAAAACTTGTTGTTGGAGTATAAAAAATTTCCAAATTCTCATCGCCACGTTCAAGGTTCAACAAAAACCTAATTATTTTGGTTCCAATTTTTTTTTTTGTTAAAAAAATGTAGATGCAGTGTCCTCTTTGCCTCGAGGAAATGGTGCTAAGCTACCAACCAACCTTCAAAGGCAAGACATGTGGGCATAGACTCTGCTTTAGTTGCATAAAAGACTGGATGCGAAGTACAAGGACCCCATCCATTAGAGGCAGACTCTCGCTGCGGATGACGAAAACCTGTCCCTTTTGTCGCTTTCCGGCCATCGCTAATCCCACCGGAATTGTGGAAAAGGTAAGCATTATACCCTCATGTGAAGCTCTGTGAAACCCTGCTCTCGTTTTTATTTATGTTTTGTTTGGTAATACGTTTCGTTTTTAATTCACATTTAAAAATTACTACTCTATTTGCATTTCATTTGGTAGGATGACTTTACAAAATTCGTATTGGATCGCCTGTATCCTAGTAAAGCAGGGCCCGTTTTCTCAGTCGCCATCAAGTGGGCGGAATCGTCTACTGCAGGCAAGTTCATTCTCTATCATAAACATATTAAATAACATATAATGTATTTTTCGCCATGTGTATCATTAAAAACAACCCCAAACAGCATATTAGTTCATATGCATATGTATATGTTAACTTTTGTTTGTTTAGGTGTTGTTGATAAGGTCGAAATTCGTCCAATAGGATTTTCCAATGGTCTGGATAATGGGGATGTTGGATGGTGGGTCCAGCACCGCCCTGCAAAAGATATGCCTCCTCCTTTACCATCTGGCCCTCCGTTTTCACCACCACGGATCGAGCTAGAACCAGCCTCATCCTTTCAACAGTTTTCTTCCACCCCCTCATCTTCATCTGATCTGTTAACTGTTCCTGGCCCTGTTGTTCGCCCAGCCGTCTTGCAGCAACTACAGCAGCGTCTGTCAATCGAGGTTATTGATCTCGCAAGTAGTGATGATGAGGAAGATGCTTCACCTATACCATCACGTATGCAACGGCCATTGCCTCCTCCTCCACCTATTATTGGGCCTATCTCTACTCCTTCTTCTACACCTGGATCCTTGTCATTGGCCAAACAGGCGCAGGTTTCCCAACCCTCATTACAGCTGTTGTCTCCTGTTCTTTCATCCTCAGTTCAAGCTCCATCTGTTCCTGCTCCACGAGTACCTCCACCTGATCCAGTACAGGGACCACTCATTCATACCTGTGCAGTTTGTGGTAAGCTACTGTCACCATCCCCATCACCTTACATTAACAATTTGCAACTTTCTGACATGATCCAATTTGAAGAACCTGAGTTATTGATTATTTTCACTTCATTTTCAATTCTTTCAGGAAAGTCTTACGATAAGAGAAACTCGTACAATAAACACGTTAAGACAGCTCATCGCTCATCCCAGATGAAATGCACCATAGCCAATTGCCTCGCTACATTCGCAAAACAGGATGATATGGATCGTCATCTCTGGGAGCAGCACGGCATTCGTTGATCTGCGATTAGTTTTGATTTACGTACGACTGAGAGGAATTTTATCATATTTCAAAGATGCTGATTTTAAAGTAGATAGTTGTTTGGTTTTTTTTTTCTGTATAGACTTTTCCTTATCGATTGAGTTAGATCATCCTTATTATAGTTAATTGTTTCTTCTGTTTGTATATCGTTACAAATTCACAATCATTATTTTTTATTTGTACTTTGACTGCTCTGGTTATATCAGCAAATTGTAAACTGCGTATAAGTACTCGGTTTCTATATTCAATCAAACTCGGTGAGATGTAAAGAGACTACTCTTTTAATTAATTGCTCCTTAATGAGCAAGTGTAGTGGTCAGTTCATATATATGTATATGATATATATATATAGACATTAAGCAATTTTATTGTAATGTATGAAGATCTTTTGTTTCTGACTTTGTATTTTTGGTTTCATTTTTACTAGTCATTCTACTAAGTAAATAATGATTCCTCCAACTTTCTTTTCGTAGTTGTTTTGAAATGGTTACTTTCATTTATTTATAAGTCTTTATATCTGAAAAAACATATATATAAATCACACATGCTCTTTTTCATACATATATAACATTTTCGTGGATACTACGGCATGTCATAATAATAGTATTACGTTTGCTCGCATTTCATTTCCAAAAAGATAAATCTTCTCTGGGTTTTCACCATAAGACCCTATTCTATCATAAATAAAAACTTTATTTATGCATGGATTTTGATGAAAGTGGTATACCTAGAAAGAGCATGCGATTATACACAAGTACATGTGATCAGATTTAAAATAGGTTGAGTAGTTTTGTCGCAGCGTCTCAACAAGTAAAAGCAAATTATCATTTCGGAGTTTGTCTCACTCTCTGGCCTACAACAGCAAAACTACTCAACATATTTCAAAACTAGTCACATGCATGTCTGTAGAATCGCATGCACTTTTTAGGTATACCACTTTCATCAAAATCCATGCATAAATAAAGTTTTTATTTATGATAGAATAGGGTCTTATGGTGAAAACCCAGAGAAGATTTATCTTTTTGGAAATGAAATGCGAGCAAACGTAATACTATTATTATGATCACTGAACCGGGCTTTAAGTTATAATCATGATCAATCTTTACATCATCATCTGGGGTTCATGTAATTCATCATCTCTTGCATGTACTGCTACACACACCAATTATATTTATATTTTAATCGAATCTGTTCCTTTTTGATTGTTCCTTTGCCGTATCCTCTGAAACATTGATAAGCACGGTTATTAAAAAAATATCTGGGTTTTTACAGGATCGGTATTGTTAAAAACAGCATGTGATTTTATGCAAGCACCTGCGTTTGGACAAAGTTTGTTTTTGATAACCACTCGAGTGGAACGTAATGATAAGTGTGAACCTGTCCTTTTCAAAACTACTATTTATAGCATCACATGTTAATTTCATCATGTTTCATTGATGTATGCTTGAGTAAGTTGTATTCTTAGCTGACACAAATCAATGTTTTTGTTTACTGTTATTCTGTTTCTTTTATTGATCATTATCTACATGTTCATATTAGCAGCTCACCAATAAATTATTCGTTCAAATATAGATTAATAGTGCCTAATTCTGCTTACAGTTATAGTGGATCAATAATTTGTTGTTGCAAATTCATAAATTGTATTATTTTTCATGCATATGATGATCCCAATGTCCAAGTGTAATTCAAAAACAAAGTAACGTAAAAGCATAATTTAAAATTCCACCAGCTCTGCTAGTTCACGGTCGATTTCCTTCTAGTATCCTTTATTTTCTCCTTCCCCTGCGTACTCGATCAGTTGTCATTTTGCACAGAATGATGACATGTAGTTTATTTTCTGTAGCATGTGTTTCATTTCATTCTGGAGAATGCTGTGTTCCAGTAGTTTTGAAAGTTCGTTTGTTGTTTCCTCTAGTTCAGTTTGTGACTGCTTGACAACCACTGCACCAAGAATGGATCATTTCATTCATTCTACAATTTCAGGAATCTGTCATGAGTAGGGAAGTCAAACTGTAGCATCAGCATCAAAACACTACTCTCACTCTACACCCTTGTTCACTTTCCCATATTAAAAAAAAAATTAGGGTCCAAAGTTGCTGTATTGTCGCTACCACTTTCGCCATTTTCCCAACGTTTAACATATCTCGCAGTTTCGAACAAAAAAAGTTACAACAATCCCATGCAGGAAGCGAATTTTTACAGTTTTTGTAAACATTAAAATTAAATAACTGTAATTATATTTTTGTAGTCCGTATGTGACTTGGGCTAATTTAAATTGAACCATTTTATATATATTTCACAATGAAAAGAACGACGAGAATATCTTTGATATGCTGCTGAAACCGAGTCAAGAGAAAGCAATAAAAAATTCACGTTTTGTTATTGGGTTGTTTAGTAAAAGGGTAGAGTTTGAATGTGTTTGTTTGTGCTTGAAAAAGGGGATTTTACAGTAGCGTAATTCATGGATAGTCATTCCATAGAAAAGGCAGTCCCATTTAAATTCATCCCATGTATGGTTTAAAATTAATGAAATTATATTTAAATTCCAAAAATTATTTCTAGTATGCTGTATGTATAGTTTTTAAGTGAGCAATAATCGCCACCTTTCGCGAAAAAAAAACGTCTCACTTAACGAGTATTTTTTTTGCAATAGACTGACGAAGCTTACTTATTCAAAGAAACTTTCGTATGTCTTTACATACTATTCCTTTTGAGAAATACCTGTATCTCAATCTGTCAGTGTACGATGCAGGCAAGCCCAGAACAGATGCTGGGCTGATTCCCTTTGATTCTGAATGACATTTGTGAGCGGATGTATTTCTCAGTTATGTAAACGGTTGTACATGTTAACTCCTGAAGAAGGTTCAATAAAAAACTGTGATTTTATACGAATCAGTTGTGACGGGAAGCATGATATTACAATATGACGCCAACTCATATTAATATGTACAAGTAAAGGGTTGCTAGTACCTTTGTTCGTAATTTTCATATTTCATTGCAATATGGGGATCTAGTAGAGCTTTTGCTTGTGTATGAATTTCTTATTGCGTTTGTGATCTTCTCCCCTATTTTTTGTAATATATTGAGGAGGTGTGCTTGTTTGGTAATGAGCCATCAGTTCCCCACAAGCTTCTCAAGGAAAACGAGCTATGAAAAATGTGATGTGAGATCCCTATCGTGATACCTACATCAATTTATGTTTTCAGGTGAAGACCCACTCTACATATACATGCAGTGTTATTTTCCTAATTAATATGCTTCTTTTGGTGAATGGTTATCAACCAAGTGTCTGCTTGGGAGGAATCAGGTGTTACAGAAACATTTTCCCGAAGGTTTCATTCATTTTATTTAATAGGAAGCTTAAGCTACGTTCTATGAAACAATAGGGCTAACAAAAAAAAATGAACATAGGCATTAACAGGGAGGGTCGGGTTAAAGAACTATTGGTCCAATGGAATATCTGGGTCCAATCAGAATCATGTTCTGCTCGTTCACTGACATTTCGCCCCAAGACAAACAGTTTTTGACAAAGCCGATTACAATAGTTCATAACATACATAGACATACATTATGTATACGTTATGTTTAGATTATGCCTAACCTAGCATAACGTAAACTAACATAATCTAATTTGATAAATGTATAACTTAGGGTTACGATAGTTGTGCTGGGGGCGAAATGTCAACGAATGGACACAGTACTTGATTCCGAGTGAGTTGATGCCGAAATTTCATGGGTCAATTTTCATTTACCACAATCCTTATTTTTACCGTCTAATCCATAGCTTTCGTCTCCTCCTAGTCATAAGGCTCGATGAGCAAATGAAATGAAGGGGAAAATATAGAATAATAGAATGAAAAGGCATTTGCTCTCTCTCCAAAATCCTCTTTTTGCTGTTGACTACACTCACTCACCCCGTTTCAATAATATAGAAAGGGAAAGAAGCGAATCAGGATTCATGAGGACTAATAATTATTATGCGGTTTAGCAGGAGAAGCATATGTGGTTTCACGTATGAATTGATGCATAAAGATCGGATCGTTGTCCGTCGTATGGATGATTTACATTGAATGCTTTCAAGAGCAGATCATGATGTTGATGGTGATCGTCATGCATGTTTTGTAAAATGGGGCTGGTGTAAGTACAATGACGAGATTTTTCTTCTCAAGTGATTGGCCTGTGTCGGGTGGAAATTGGAAATAAAAATGTTGTCATTCCTTGTCCCTGTCTTCTCTACATAAATTTAATTGTCCAATTGGACCAAAAACTGGGACAAACCTATTAAGCTCCCAGTTACACAAGAGCAATTTAATGAACATTTTCTTTTTTCTTGCATGCCCCATCCAACCGATGAAAGAGGAATGCACAGGGATGATAATCATTCACTTGTGGAAACAGTGTTAACCAACAAAGACCAGTCAGTCAGTCAGTCATGAAAGAAGACACGAGACAATGGCGACAGCTTTATCTTTGGAAAATTTCTGTTCTCTTCCATTCGAACCTTAGCTTAGGGATCCTGACTACTTCCACCCAGCTTATTCATTGGTCTTTGTCTCTAAAAAAAAGACACTTTTACTAAAGGGATCTTGCATGATGGATTACGACAAGGTCATTGTTGATCATGCCAGAATTATTTATTTTTATTTTTATTTCTAGATGATTGCTTTCATTCCTATCTTTTTATTTGTATTCACTTTTTTTTCTCGTTCAATCATACATGGCTTTGCTGAGACTTCACAAACAGCCAACTTCCTCATGTGTCTTGCTTCCTTTTTGCAGGAGAAAACGAAGAGGATATATAGGTGGATACGCCCTCGTAAGTCCAAAGTAACAATTTGAAATGGTTGATTTTTCTGGCTGACAGAATCTTTGAAATGTGATTCGATTCAATTTAATTCGATTCGACGGGAAGATGCTAAGAGTCAGAAAACCTTAAAATTTCATTCATTCCTTTATCAGATTTTTCTCTTCACAATCTAGCCTCCCTCTGAAATGATGATGACATGAGGGGGGGGGGTTGCGCGAGGGAGTATTGTTTTATGAAATGACAAGTGACAGGGGAAATATGATAAGATTAAGATAACTGAGGAAAGTAAGTCTGAAAAGGCGCTAATACAGTGGAGCTGGATAGAATCGGGTGCGGAGAAAGAAAGTTAAAATCTGTATCATTTTCCCATTCCCATTATACAGTCTGCAAAGCCAAGCCGTTGAAATGCACAGTACAGATAAAACCTCTTCATCATCAAGCCGAGTCAATATCATCTGCGTATAATTCATTTCCTTCCACGCTTACATGAACAGGGACGGGAAAGCTCCGGTAATAAACTGTGTATACAGTTTATCAAACCTATAATCTTTCTAAAGTATCTGTTCCCCACTAGTTTGCCAAAGCTCATTTGTCCCCTTCTATTGAGTCTGGAACCCTCCTCTACAGAAAACTAAAAAAGGCAAGACGAGACAAAAGCAACCAGTGAGTAAGTAGGCTCGACAAGGATGAGAGGCCAAAACCATCATCATCAGGAGCATTAGCCTAATCAGTCCCAGCTTTCTTTTCTGGATTTAAGTAGTAATGGTGATGATCATGATGATGTGAGGATATGTTAAAAGTCACTTCATCATTAACAACAACATCTGAACTGTTTGTCAGCTGTCATCTCATCATCCTTCAATCCCTACTTTCCATTCTACTACAAAGGTCGAGGTTTCATTTTCAGTCCTCCTCAATCGGTCACTGAACCCAGAGCTGTCATCGTTAACCGCTGAAAACTTTCCATTTATCTCAGATTGCAATTTAACATACATTGAACACAAAAAGAACTGCTTGATTTAAATGTATATGCAAAGAAAGACTCAGCTGAATGATATGTTATTGCTAACATAAAAAAGCCTTTATGACTGAATGTTTGTTTGTACGTCTAAATATTCATTTAGGGTATTTTTACGAATTTCGAGCATAAAAAGCATAAATTGACTTGAAAAAAGCACTAAAAATCGAAAAAAAAAACATAATTTAAAATTATGCTTTTTAGTTATCTGCCGTCTCCATAAGAAAGTCAATGAAAAGTCTTATGGGGACGGCAGATACAATTTTCACTGAGGACGCCTTATGGGGAAATCCACTGAGGACGCCTTATGGGGATTTCCACTGAGGACGCCTTATGGGGATATACACTGAGGACGCCTTATGGGGAAATCCACTGAGGACGCCTTATGGGGATATACACTGAGGACGCCTTATGGGGATATACACTGAGGACGCCTTATGGGGATTTTGCATTGATGATCTCCATAAGGCGTCCTCAGTGTAAATCCCCATAAGGCGTCCTCGGTGTAAATCCTCATAAGGCGTCCTCGGTGTAAATCCCCATAAGGCGTCCTCAGTGTAAATCCTCATAAGGCGTCCTCAGTGGGGTTTCTCATAAATTTCCAAACAAAACTTCATATACTTAGTATTGTTAATTAATGAAATTGTATATAGTTTTTAATGGGACCAAAACAAATATAATTCTGTGTAAAATTCTGTGTTTTTTTTAATGTGGTGTAGCCGAGCTAATTTTTAGGTTAAATTCATGCACTGTTATATTTCAAAAATGCAAAAAAAGGAGTAAAAAGCTTGTTTTGTGTTAAGATGGACTTCTCACCTTAAAAGTATCAAGATATACTACTGCTATTGTTTAAACTAACAAGAGATGTTTCTCGTCATAGCTTATAATGGAAGGAGCGATCACTTTTATCCCAGCTAACCATCAACAGCTATACATACTTGCGTCCGTATACAGTATGGGAACACGCAACATACCTGACAAAAAGACATAACGCACATAACCTTTACAACCATTTCAAGTTTGCCTGTGTAGTTAAAATTACAGAAAATTGTATCATAAAAAACGTAAAAGATGGTTTTTACATTACGTGTCGGCCTTTGTTGCAATGATTGATGTAGTTGGACTAATAAAGTCATCGTATTTGTCTGTTTGACGAGTTTTGCATCAGATGTTATCCTATGTAGTATTAGTTTGTAGGTCAAAACAATTACCAGTTTTAAACGCTTCGTATTTTTGATACAAAAGCTATTGCAAAAAATACTTTGTTGTGTTACTTTTGAACTTTTGGTGTTAATTCATCATCAGTATATTGTCCTATACCACCAAAGTCTACTTGGTACAATATTGACACAAATAAAATTGTATGGCTTCGTTAAATAGTAAAAGTCCATATTTCATTTAACAAGTTACATACAATTTTTGCATTTTTTGGCTTTCTTCTGGTGTTGGTGTTAACCGATTATATTCGTTGACGAACTCGATTCGTACCTTTGTCAACAATTTATGCTGCCATAAAAAAAATCTCAAAAACTACAGACGCTTAATATAGAGTCTCATTTGTGATATTTATGATACCTTAATATCCCATTGTCAAGTCAATCAACTTACTGCAAAGTTCCATTGAAAAGCTCAATTTTTGTCTGTATATAGTTAGATTAGCAAATGATAAACGTATTTTGGACTCATGTTTGCGACTACATCGATAGGAAAAATATGACTCCTTATATCTGTCTTAGCCCCATACACGGAATGCTCAAAAAAAAAAAACTTTCAACTTCCAAGTTATGCTACAACTTCAGGAATTTGGAAAGCAACTTCATCTTAACAGTTCATGAGGTGGGGGGTAGCTGACAAATGAGCCTAATGGGTCGTACTATAGAAAACACCGTCACTTGACGGCCCACGAATCCAATAGAACCCCATCATGTAGGAGATGTCGGTGATTTTGATCCGTTTCAAGCTACGCATATTATATCTGAAATGACCTTTAAATTTATCATTTTTTAAATTATTTTATGAGAAGGTATAATTCGGCAATCTAGTAACCTTCTACAATAATCCTTTGAGAAGGTTGCCCCTTTCTGCCTGTGAAATTTTTAGATTGTTTCGTTCAAAAGGGCAGCTTGTCCATTCTTTAAGTTCCATTTGCCCGGGGTTAACTTATGTATGTTCTTGTTTTTATTATGTAGTCCCATTCAACCAAGTTTGAATATAAAAAGTTGTTTGTGCGCCACTTAGTAACACTTAAATATGAATAGGTGCTGGATATTCCTCATGATTTTCATACGTAAAATACTTAATGATACTTATCCTGTTCAATAGATTTTTATTAAAACTTACCCCTTACATCATATTAGCTATATTATATTTTGAAGAAGATATATTAAAACATGTATGTATTAATGTTAACTATTATGCATTGTTACATACAAGTCAATTGAATTCCTTTTCAATGCAAAAAAATTATGGTTTCACTCGGTGTTGTTACCAACTGCATGACGTTTTTCATCTATATTTAGAAGTTACAATGATTTTAATGTCCATTTTTGTAATATGCGCATGTGTGTTAGTTGTTCGTCGTCCGTTCATGCCATCTTCTACGATCTCCGTATTTTTACTGCATATCATGTCAATATGTTGCGCATGTCTCGCATTGCCCCGCCTAACAGAGCCAATTTTGATTGAATGTTAGTTTGTTGCTGAAGCTGTTCTGTCGTATTTTAAATGCAAGATTGCAATGTGGAAGTCAGCATGTATAGTTTGTTGCATTTCCTGAATTTCTATTAGATTGGGGAATGCCTTTTTCAGATTTCTCCTGACATTTGTTAGAAGAACATCATTACGAGAACGATAGTTCAGCTAGGTATCATTCCACAAGTGAAACAATAGAACAGGTGGAATCATTTTAAAGTTAATTATTTGTGGTTGATTGTTGATATTTGACCATGGCTTCAGGCACTCATCGCAAGAACAGAGTCTGCTATTATTATGACAGTAAGTAATTAGCGGTTTTTAATTTAATTTTTACTAATTTTTAAGGTGAATTGGCTCGGTCTGTTCCTTGTTTTTGGGATGGGACAAGGTACGGGCAGGGTCTTAGCAAATGTGATTAGGGTTATAGTTAAAATAATGGTATTTTGTCTAAAATGGTGTTTTGTTATGATTGTTGGTTGAATGTATAATTATTATTTATTCCAGTTACATTAACGTTGCTGATTGGCCGAATATAGTTTAACATATCTACCTGGAGGATTTTCATTTACATACGTTTCGATTGTCAATGGTATTTTAATCGAACTCTAATTTTTTCTTCAAATGATTTGAACTATAGGCAGGATCGGAGACTATGATTACGGGGAGGGTAATCCTAGGCGACCCCATATGATTCGCATGGCCCACAATTTGGTTCTTAACTATCAACTGTTTAGAGGGATGGAAATTCACGTAAGCCCGTGAATGCGTATATTGCTCTGGTTTTTAATTGAAGGCATAAATGATTCATGCGTTTGTTGACAAAGTGAATTGTATTTGTAACAATTAAACTGTTTGAATATTTTAGATCCCCCACATGGCTACCACTGAGGACCTGACCAAGTACCACAGCACCGATTATATCCAGTTCTTGCAGACAATTCGACCTGAGAATGTCGCTGAATATAGCGAACAGATGAAAAAGTGTACGTTTAGCATTATTATGATGCCTCAATATATGCTATGAGAAATGAAAATCCCCTTTTTCGAAATTTAATATAACATATCATCGTGTCATTGCAGATAAATTAGGTTCGGATTGTCCTGTTTCCGACGGAATGTATGAGTTTTGTCAAATGACAGTTGGAGGGTCCATTGACGGAGCCATCAAATTGAATCATGGTGCTGCAGATATAGCAATAAACTGGTCAGGCGGTCATCATCGTGCCAGTAAATCCGAAGCTTCTGGTTTCAATTATGTGAACGACGCCGTGTTAGCGATCTTGGAGCTCCTGAAGTATCATGCGCGAGTTTTGTATATTGACATCGACTTCCACCATGGGGATGGGGTTGAAAAGGCATTCTATGTCACGGATCGTGTCATGACCGTCTCATTCCACCAATGCGTAGAAGACAGTGTCCATGGAACTGGACATTTTAATGCTATTGGAGCTAGAGAGGGGAAGTTCTATGCAGTGAACGTCCCACTCAAGGATGGAATTGAAGATGAGTCTTTTCAGTCAATATTCAAACCTGTAATGACCAATGTGATGGAAGCTTACCGACCTGAAGCGATTGTTCTCCAGTGTGGGACTGATTCTTTGACTGGGGATCGTCTTGGCTCTTTCAACCTAACTTTGAAGGGTCATGCTAGTTGTGTGGAGTTCGTAAAGAAGTATAATCTGCCGTTGTTGCTGCTTGGGGGAGGTGGCTACAGTATGCGGAACGGGGCACGTTGTTGGGTATATGAGACCGCTGTGGCACTGGACACCGAAATCTCTAACGTCATACCAATGAACGACTATGTTTCATATTTTGCGCCAGATTTCAAGCTTCATATCGACCCATCCAATATGGTTAAACACAAGAAAGTACCTGGACAGGATTAAAACCCATGTATTTGAGAATTTGAGGATGCTCCCATGTGCCCCTGGAGTTCAGATGCAAGGGATCCCAGAGGATGCGATGACTGTGAGTGAATCAGAGGAATCTGACGAAGATGAAGACGGAAATCCAGAGGAAAGAATCTCCATCAGAGCATCTGACAAGAGGATAGCTCGGGACAACGAGTTCAGTGACTCAGAGGATGAAGGAGAAGGAGGCAGAAGGGATCAAAGGTGAGTTAAATAATTTGATTTGTTTCTGGAAACTTGTTCTTTCTGTAAATACGTATGCATGGTTTGCAGAATGTAATGTATGAACTTGTTACTTACCATCGTTACAGATTATTTGATAAAAAGGAAGAATCTGTCAAAGAATTGGAGGCAATGAAGACCATTCGAATTGTGACAGCGGGGAAGGCTGTGGGTGAGAAATCGAGTGGAGAAGGAACCAGCAGGTTCAGTGAGCCAGAAGTACCCGGCAGGTCTGCAGATGTGAAAGATGCAACTAATTCTATGCGATCCGGGACAAGCTTACTTCCAGGGGCGACTTACACGGCTTCTTCAGAGACTATGTCAAAGATTCGAGGACTTTTTTACGTGGCATTGGAAATGGGGTTGAATAAGACCGACATTCTTAATAATATAGACGTGTTTCCTACAAAAAACTAACTGTGTACAAACTCGTTCTGTTTTGCATTTCCATTAATTGGAAGCAATTACGAGGCGGAGATTGAATTCTATAAAGTAGTCGAATCTTTTGTATCCTTCATGCTCACCTGTTATCACTTGAAAGCAATTGTTTTGCAATATTTGTTTATATGTAGTTTAGAATTTTATGTGACACCATTTATGTATTATGTACGATTACAGGTGAAGCAGTACTAATAATAAGTGTTTATTGTTAGATAAATATGAATAATGTCATTCTTATCCAATTCACAATCACTATAAGTTTTTAGGTTAAGTTGCTCTATTTGATAATCAAATCCTTGTACCTTTCTACAAACAACCAATAAAAAATGTAAAAGGTGCAATGCTAATCATATGCGAAATAAACCGAAGGAGTTGAAAGGTCACTCTGAAATGGGTAGATAACCTCTGAAACGAAAATTATACATGGTAGTGCAATGTATCCTTCTTTTTTATCGTAATAATATTTAAGTTTCTGTCACGCATTTGCATCACTATATTTTCATTCTTTTCCCTGTTAAATTGTTAAAAAATTGCAGGTGTACATATAAGTACTACTGCGTAGGCTCTCATATCTCAGCTTCCACATTCCATATTTTTACCATAATTTTACCATAATTTTTCTGATGGGTTTCTTGAAAGAAACAAGTTCATCATCATCTTTTGTCATTAAAGTTATGTAGAATTAGAGAATACAAATGGACATTCATTAAAACAAATTTTGTTCTTTATTTTTTGAAAAAATAATTTAACGAATTATCTAAAATTGTACCACACTATGTGTTTCTTGTCTTCACGTTCCAGTCCAACTTGAGTTAAATATGATTTTCATAAACTAACTTGGAACATTTTCTAAAAAAAATGGCTAATCTTCCCATTTCTTTGCTGACTTGGATCTTAACGCAAAGTTATGTACTCATCCGTACCTTATTTTTCCAACTTCACCTTGATTGTATTTTATTTATAGAGCCATATTTCACCCAACCTCTGCATTTGCATGAAAGGAGCTTACATGATGGTGCTCTACATATAATATTCGTGGTGTTAATAAGGGAAAATGTTAAAAAATAGTCAATTTCATTCATAAACTCGGACCAGAAGAAGATGTATCGCGTTTGCCTTTAACGTATTTATGTGTAAGCATAATAAATATTAAAGTCAACGAGCAAAAATAACAAATAAAAAGTTTCCCTCTAAAACAGGGCTTCAAGCTGTAATAATATGCTTGGCTTCGTTTGACATAAATAGTATTTTTAATGTGTTTTTCCTTCTCGATATGAAAATAACGCAAACGGTAGCAGGAGAGCTAAAAACAAAATAAAATGTTTCTGACCTGGTTCATTTTTTTTTTTTGAATTAATAGGCACATATGCATAGTATATTTGTTCTGGTTTGGCTGCTGAGCTGCAAAAGTTGTCTCGATTCTTCCAAGTCAAGCATCTTCGTTTGTAGGGTGAGAAGCCTAAATGTTACCACTAGACAATTTAATGCAATGAATGTGACTGGAGATCTTTCTACCGGGATCAAAGGAACGGGTTTTTCATCACATGGTAAATGGACAAGGTTTGGACACGGTTGGTTTTTTTTTTGTAAGTATTCGATTTCAACATTTGAAATGTTTTGCAATTCATGTAATTGGTCGTTTTGCTAAATTATAGACGACTCATATGCTCACAAAACTTGGGATTTTTATTCGGATTTCATTACACTATGTGAGACGTACATTATGCACATTTTATGGATATAGTGAACTGAATAGACTGTGGTCTATTTCCAGTACTCCATATAGAACGCATGAAGGCTACATGAACCCTTCTGAATGTAGCATGATCTCGACTGTGTTCTTCAATAGTAGCATGTCCTGTCCGTCCACTAGTAACTTTTCTGCTCCATTGGTCGTTCCCTCAAGCACCATTTTGTGGAAGTGTATCCAATTTGAGAGGATCCCATCTTCCTTGAATTGATCAAGCTTTGTATGTTGCTGCAACATGATGGCCTCGCGAAGATTATCTAACCCTCTGATATGGGGATGTGACACTTGGTGGCGGAGACTTGCTATCAGTTCATGGTCGTCAAACTCGGCGTTGTGAGGAGAAATTCCTGCTAGGGCATTAATTGTCTGGTAAACGGTGATGTTGGGGGCACGGTGATCTTCAATGATCATGCGTCGGGCAAGGGTCCGGAGTTCATTTTGGACTAACGTTTCTGTAATCGGATCTTTGAGGGTTACCTTATTCTCAAGTTCACAGCTGAGAGCAGCTGCATACAAGCGAATGTTAAAGTTTTCTTCTGCATCTGCTGTTGGTAGTGAGGCGGATAAGAGTAGTGGAGTGTCTAAGTGAAACAGTGCATATAATCGGAAATAGATCAAGGTAGTTTTTGTCACTGGAGGCGGTGTGGACGCGGCCATATGGAATGCGTAAAGAGTTCCTGCTGCGTCCCCTACGATGGCGGAATGTACTCCTACTATGGCCCATCCAATTGTAAGTTGTTCCAAGTTGAGACTGTTCCCAATATCAGACATTATTCTGTTCATATTGCTGAAGCCCATTCTTGGTCCGTATACGATGAGTTTTCCAATTGTCACTAATGGAGAAGCATGTTGGGATGGCTCTTTAAACCGACCAAATTCCATTTGTTCCAGTTCATCCCTCAATCCTTCGTCTGGGAATAGGACTTTGTCCAGATTGTAAAAGCAGAGGATTTCCCAGCATCGAATGAAGCAGACACTCATATTTTCATCATGTAGACTCTTGTGGGCGTAGATCTGTGACAATCTGGCAACTGATATGTAGAAAGGCTCTCATCAGTGCACTGTTGATTATACTCATTTCATAAACGTGTGTTCGACATACCTCCCATTCGCCTGATTGTAGCAGCAATCAGCATCCCTTCCTCGTCATTTAGTTGCTGCTGCTCAGAGCTACAGAGTGTTGCCAATCTGTTTCTGATTTGTCTGTCCATGATGAGATCGGTATTGACAATCATCCTAGCCACCATTAATCTCTTCCTGAATAGTGTATCTCCTGTTATATTGTCAAGTGGGAGTATTTGAGAGGACTCGATATCTGGAATCTTTGGTCTATCCTCTTCCTCATTATTGATACCCTGGCGAACAAAAAGGATGGACAGCTGCTTGGTATGCTCCTCGATCATATTCAGGGAACTACATTCATTAATTGTTTCCAAAAGCGCATAGAGGTCCACCAATGTGTTCCTATTCTCGTCGAACGCCATGTTAATAACACCTTAAATTTTATTGTTAATTGTACTAAAGTAAAATATGAAATCACGACAGTTTATAACCCTGTTGGGTAATTTTGTGATTTTACTTTCAGTTATAGATTTGTACATTATATTTGATTTTACTTTTACCTTTTCACATTCCGAATTTTAGATATCCCAGGGTTGTTTGTCAGCTCCCATGACATAAAATTTGTCATGTACAGAATTTACATGTGCCTGCTTATGGGTGATTTATGACAAAACTTGCCAACTTGTATGAGTTTTGCACCATCTTTGCTATCCGAGTTAAGTTAAATTGCAGGTTGTCTGCCACTTTCATATGAGCTATTAGCTATAATGCGAATGCACATAATAGGGTTCTTTATATTTTTTGTTGCATTTAGAAATGCAAGAGTGCATAGCGCTCATGAAATGATAAAGTGGATTCTAAATAATAAACATATAGTTTGGAGTAGATGAGAGGTTATGGCGATTATTATTGTTTCTCGAAGCCCTTTTGTTCCTTATTGACATTTGTCATGAACCCTCCCGAACCGAAATACATTATATAGTGAATTGACTTGTATTGATATCCATTTAACTAGAGCCAGTATAATAATGGGCATTATCTAGTACAAACTCTGTTAGTTACACAATGTTAGAGACCGATTGGTAACATTGAATATCAAAATAACCAAGAGATATGGAAAATTCCCAAATTGTATTTATCTATTTGTCATGTGTTTATAACGCATCATCAAAAGAGTCCGGTGATGTAATTTAAACATATCTGATAGATTTGTAAGTTGAATATGGCGTGTTGTGAAGAAAAGAATTTTTGGAATATGTTTTCGTGATTTGTATCACTTTAATTTTGAATCATTATTGCTGCTTCAATCTTTACAGTTAAATTTTGAGAATGTGCTTATCTAAGATAAGGTTTTTAATATAAGTTTTGGTTTCATATCAGTTTCGAGAGGATGGACCTGGTTGAGGCTCTGCCTGCCTCAAGACTTGGGGAGGGGCTGGTTGGACCGGCTCTTGTGGAATCTCTTGTTGTCTTGTGATTTCCAACGGGAGAAACTGTGCAAACATGGTTGTGAATATGGCGCGTCTCTCCATCTCTCCACTCACACCGCTCTCGAAATGATGTGGAATATAGTCTTGATTTGTTATTATTTCGATGTAACCCTTATTGAAGGGAGAATATCCGTCGTAAGCTACGAAACGAGGAGTGCCTTCCTGACCGTTTGTCCGACATGTACCAAATGGCGGATCTGGGGGGTCGCTGTCAATTACAGCTTGCTCTGCCGCACACGGATAATAGCGTTGGAAGGTGATGATTGGTCTATTTCCTTCGATACGTTCAAGTGGTGGGATGGGGTCTGCTGCTCCTGCTGGTGGTTCTGATACTGGAATCTTTCGAGGATCGGCGAGTCGTGCGCGTCCATTTGCAGTTGGTTTGCGCCCATCCACGCGAAGCACAGCCGCGCGATCAGTGGTTGCAAGGTGAATCAGGCCCATTTGGAAAACTGACTGTCTCACTGATTGTACTATTGTTGAATATGTTTCCAGCTGCCTGACAATTCCAATAGCAAATTCATCCAGCATCCTTCGGACATATGTGACGGCATATGTCTGCACGTTGTTACCTTTATATCTGCCATGAATTGTGGGGTCATAGAAGACGTAGCCAATAGCGTTACATAGAATAAAATGTAGCCTGTCCCACCCGCCACTTCTTAGTTGAAACCATATGGTGATGCAGGTCCACTTTGCGTTGTGGCTGGAGACGAACATGATTAACCCATAATCCTTCTCTACGTCTATATAATGCTTGGCCAGTCCCTTGTAAATATCCTATAGATGTGTATTATGATTAGAGATATGACTATGGGTTTATTGGGAGAGGTTAATAATTATATCAGCTTGACTTACGTCTGCCAATGGTCGAGATGTATGGTAAAACGAATGGTGAGAGAGAATGGCGTTATTTGGCTCCCTACTACCACCATGTGTCACGGTTGACCAGCGGAGAAGTAGCTCGACAACGTCTTCACCCTCTATCCGCAGGTCGTCGGGGATGTGTGACTCTATAGCTCTGCGTTGGCGTATTGTTGGTGCAATTACTCTGGTCACCGACTGTAGCACCTGGCTTCCGGTGAATAATGATCCAAGTCCGGATCGACCTGTAGTGATGACCCCTGCAAGAAAGGCGCAGAGTTTCTCATCCTCGTCAGGTGTGAGTGGTCCGGGGAGGAATGGACTAGCATTTCTCTTCCTCTGTCCGGAAAGGACTCTTGCGATGAACTGCTGTCCAGCTTTTCCAACATAGCAGTGAAGAGTGTCCAGAAAGGCCTGCTTGGAGATTGCTGGTTTTTCTCGAGACGGAGGTTCAATTGGAAAGGCCCTTGTCAGTAGCTTGTGATATATCAGTGATCCTATACCAGGTAGAGCCCACATATAGGAATGATAAAGCCTTCCATGGCTAAGCAGTCGATCAAGATTAACCCTATTTCGGTTGATAAAGGTTCCAGCAAGAATCCGAAGTCGAAATTGGAGTAACGGCTCCTCTGCCCGACCCATTAGCAGTTTCTGAAGGGGATGAAGCTGGATTGTCTGTAAAGCATTACATGATGAATTGATGGACGGTTGTTCTGTGGTTGTTGTTCCGGCCATGTGATGCAGTAGGATTGGTTTGATATATAACCAGGTAAGGATGGTGAGGATTGGACCCGTTGAATCAATTCCGAGTGAGTTGAGGATTACTGCTGCCCCTTCCGATAGTTCTCTCTTTATGGGGAATGGTGCTCGGGAGCGAATGTTGGAGTTTGGGTTTCCGATTGCATAATCAATCAGCTCTGCTACGCGAATTGCAACAGCCAGTGACATTGAGTCTGTCGCAATCATCCCAAGGTTGAGTCTAGTTGCTGTCATATTTATCCGGTGCTGGATTATGTACTCTTCTAGTGGTCTATATTTCTTCATAAATTCTGCTTCCTCTGTATCAGATGGGAATGCGAAATTACGACTAGCGTTGGGAGAGCCAATGTCGTAATTGGAGTAGGAGACATGAGGACTTAGTAGTCCGGTAGTTGTGAAGGATGTCTGTTGCACCGGAAGACGACTAGAACAGCAGATGTAGGGTGTCAAGGTAATGCTGGACAGAGTGTGGTCGGAAGGGTGTAGCTCATAGTTGAGAACAAAATAGGTTTCAGCCTCATTCCCAAGTGAGTTCCCTTCATCGTCCCCTAGCTGTGAGTTCCCTCTAAGTATCCGATCACATGCTCCCTCGAATTCATCAACAATGCCAGTAGCCGAGACAGAATCCATCACTTCTTGGAATAGGGTTTTAAAATGAGGAATTAAAATATTGCAACATGCCCGATCCACTAGTTCAGCCAACAGGGAATTGTCTGTCTCTATCCCCGGGTTCTCGAATAGCCTATATCTGTCGATTGTCTCTAATTGTGTAGCTGGAAATTAATGGTGAAAAATTACATTTTGTTACGTCTTACATTTGCTGTTCTGGTATGTGTATAGTAGGTTATTAATGTCTCACGTTCAATTTTAGGATATTTTGGTTCGTATTCCATATCATCTTGAGGGTTGTGTAAGGATTCGAAGAGTTTTTTTCCTCTTGTCCAACCACTGAGTGTCAGTCCGAGCACATTTACATAGTCCACATCTCCTGCGATCTTATTCATGATCTCTCTCCTTATTGCGCCATAGTTGCATCCCACGTCCAGCTTGAATCCTTTGTTTGTTTTTGCGATATGGGAGGCAAAGAGGGGAGCTGTACTCGTTTTAAGTGCCGCCCATGGGACCCCTTTCGCAACAAACGACCTAATTGGATGAAAGTTTGAATTGATAGCATTAGTAATAGCAGTTGCTAATTTCTGGATTGTATTTCAAGTACACTGATTTTCCAGAAACGACCTTTAGGCCGGATCTCTAGTATTGTAGAAAGGCTGAGCATTTTCCAGAATAAAAATTAAACTACGAAGATTTGTCATTCTTGTGAAATAAACTTCACTGATAACACCTAGTTGTAGTAGATAATAGTAGTTTGGAAAATTTACGAGTGGAGTCCAACAAGGAAATATTAAGTATTTACTACCTAGCGAGAATGGGTTCAGTTATCGTGTTCGTGCCACTATCAAAGAAGCGATCTACTGAATTTGCATGAAAAGCAAAATCTTTAACGAGAAGAATCAAAAATTATAACTTGGGACCTCTATCTATAAAAACGATCTTATTCTGTTCCATCAATCAGATTGAGATGTGGTTGCCTTTACAGGTCGCTTGATGTGAGATTACCTCAAAAAGTTCTCAAATGAAAAGGCTACTTCAAATCCTTCTAATGACATTATTGACAAAAACAACATACTTGCAAAACATCTACTTTTAGAAATTCAGCCTTTGTTACCAAAAGAAAAGAGATTGACAGGAGAAGTTGACATGTGGAAGTGCATCCACGCTCAGTGACCCTGTTATATTATAACAGACTTGGTTAGACAAAAACATCTACCATCAACGTATCAGTGAGATTTGTTCAAAATATGATCCCAGGGACCATCAACAAATTCTAATTCTTATGACAGGTTGGAATATTCAAAACATCCTGAAATAGCGTGTTTGCAATACCCCGAATTTCTGTTAGTGTTAAGGTTGAAATTACACTTGAAATAATGCTTCCTACCTCGTTGGTAATGAGAGAAGTGGGGTTCCAGCGTTGGTCATACTGCACGCTGCTTCCCTTGCCATTTCATCTGTTATGTCTGGGAGTGTATCAATGGGTGCAATGTGACGAGGGGTTGAGACAGATTCAGGAGTCGGGAATGTATTTGCCAGGTGTGAACCCCAAGAGGTACTTGAGTGCTGTAAGAACATTTCCCATGTGGATTCGATCACGGGTTGGGTGCAGGCAATCCAGATTACAAGGAGATCCATCACTTCATTCATTACACTTACTGGAACATGTGGAGGGAGTATTCTCCTACCTGACGCTACCCATGCGTTAAATTGTTCATCAGATAGTCCACAGTGGGCAGCGATGATGTTCCCAAGATGACCAGGATTCTCGCCTCTAACAGGAAGGCGTCGGATGATTGCATTTGGATAATTGTCTGGCTCATTTGATGTTCCAAAGAGCAGTTCCAGTGTCAGTTCCTTGCGCGTTTGTGGGGCTGGTCCTACATTTGTTGCAGCTTGCTTCCATAACTCTTTGATGATAGTGAGTTGGGGATTGATGGACTTTAGTTTGATGCCGTCTGTTGCGTTGATGACGAATTGCTCGAGTCCACTTGATGATATTGGTGGGATGGTGTTTGTCTTGTGGGAACGCACTAGCTGAAGGGTTGAGATTGTAGAGAGTTCTTTCCACTTTGCATACCACGTTTCGAAATCTGGGTATAGATTTTTTATTTTACATAATTCGAATGTTAACATTCTCGTGTCCACTCTAGTTTCAGGCTCTAGTTTCTGCCTCTTTAGCATTCCTAAAAGATCTTCTTCTGTACGTTTGATATATTCAGATAGCATATAGTCCAGTTGTTTCTCAGTAAACTCAAAGGAATATGGATCGGGGCTGATGGGAGGTGATGGATCATTTGGGGCTGGTCTGAATGATAGGGGTAGATGCATTTTGGATGGGATCAAATCCACGAGGCGTCCATGTAGAAAGCGTAGAAAGTGGTACCATTTCACTGGATCCTTCCTGAGTCCCGTCAACAGTTCCCGAATAGGACTGTCCCATTGAGAACGTTCCTTGTGTTGTTTCACAAACCTGATGTCTGATGGAAGAAGGGCCCGGGCTGCATACTCGAGGTCACACGCGTCAGCTGGTGGTTTAACTATCGCTGGAGCAGGTCCACGTGGGGGTGGTGAGCTAGCTACTGGAGCTTGAGATGCGTTAGTCTGTCCTCCTCCTCCTCTTTCTCGTCCATCTGGTTGGAGTGCATGAGGGTTTGAAGGTCCTGGGAGTGGGCCTCCTCCTCCTCCAGTGCCAGCGTCGGCGTTTGTTGTTGTTGCCTTTTTCATCTTTCCGCCTTTCTGTTTGAGACGCAGTTTCGTATCATATTCTTTTTGTCGAGCCAACACACTCTTTCCTTTGAGGTTGCGAGAGGACGGACCCTGTTGTTCATCGCTATCGGTTGTTGTTGTAGTAGCGCTGCTATCTGAATCCCCGTGTGTTTTTGCGCCTAGTACGGGCTGAGATATTGAGAGTTTTCTCTTTTTTGGTTGTGGTGGTTTTCCAGGGGAGTCCGACTTATGTGCAGTCGGCATTATGTAAGGAATAGAAAAGCCTCCTCAATGCCTAATCATAAATTTTTAAGATTCCATAAAATTAAACCCCATTGAGGTATGATGCTAGACGTAATATGAATCGATAAAAATATAGATCACGGGAATGTACTTTATGTGAAGTCTAATGTTACTATAAAAAAATTGACGATTTGGGGTGAGAAATGAATGAGAAGCTAAATTGGCTAGATTTCATAAAAGAAAGAAGATATATGCAAAGAAAAATGGATGAGCAGTAGCAACAACAATGTACAAAATAGAGGAACAATAGCAACAACAATGAATTGTATTTTTTATGTGATTTATCGTTTTGCCCCATTTATGTTGGATTATAAAATAAGACATTCAGTTATCGTTGAATCGTTCATCACAAAAAAAAAACAATATGATATCATCTCATTGATTTACTATAGTGTGACCCACTCTGATTGCTCTGGTTGACTCTGTTGGTACTCCTGTGATCGTAACACTAAAATTATTGTTAATCTTAATTAGTTATGTATCATTAGTGGTATGTAACTACAGTGCGAGTGGTAATTTCCTTAGACATCTCCGAAATGCTTTTTTTTTGCCTCCTGCTCCACATGCTGAAAATATGGACATGGTGTATGTTAAATTAAGCTAAAAATGAAAGTTTATTACGATTTTTTTGCAAATAATATAATAACGTAGACTTATAAACTCATTAGCACTGTAGCATCACTTGAGGTTTTTTATAAGTATTGAAGTATGATGACAGACTCTACATCACAAAATTTGTCCGTAATATTAAAAACTGGGAGGTGAGTAACTAGTTGGCCAAAAAAAAATCTGCATTTGCATTGTTTTTTGCATTATCGCCGCTATATACAAGAAAGGGATGATTCACGGGAATACCAATGACCAGTTGATTACAAATTCGTTGAAAGTAAATGCAGTTAACATTGAAGACTGGAGGGTTGATAGGTCTTAATGTTCACCTTTTTAGCGAATCTGGATTTGAAGTTTCGTGACCGAGTGCCACTTTCACGCTGCTCTACACCGAGTTCAGTTCTGGTATACGTTATGGGGCTTCTCTTGCTACTTTTTACTTCCCTATCCCAACTCATGGCAAAGCTTGCCTTTTAGAATGTACTACATGATGCTATTGACAAAATCAAACTTATAGGTCGGGTCTATTTCGGAGGTATCAGTAACCTTCTCTCGTATACAACTTCTTTTCCAGATTCTAACACTGGCCTGTTCACAGACTTGACCTGAGTTCTCGGCTAGCTTACTGACAATCGCTTTCCAGCCTTGGACAAAACTTTAGAAACAACAAGAAATTGAAAAAATGAAAATAGCTTGGGGCATTGAAAGACAGCATTAGCTACCCAAAATACATTCCAAGCATGATGACTACACACTAATACATTTAAATAACATACTAACATCAAATTCAAGACAACTCTCTAATAGCCAATACCCAATTAAGGGGTGGTTTGGAAGGGTTACTCCAATGCAAGACGACTACCGCTCCAACTGGCAGAACTATTCCGGTGAGAAAGGCAGCATGTGCTATTAGAAATCCTAGCATGTCAATCATTTTCATTTTGTCTCCTTTCGCCCCAGCGTCCAGTTTCTGATATAGTTGTCGGATATGAAGCAAGTCATTGATGTAATTGACCAGATTCTTCCCTTGGTTCATTGCAGACTGCCAAGGAATATGCTAGACATTCCAATGGGTATCCAAACGTTACCCACCTCCATGACAGGTGATATGGAAAGTTTTTCATTTTTTTTTTGATACAATATAATGTATAATTTGAATGAGGATTGTCGCTGTTAAGCAAAAGTGGAGGTTGTACTTAAGCCTCAAATTCCGCCTGTTGTTTTTCTTCTTGGTTGGGATTACCAATTTAAATTGAGCAGGGTCCCATTGGACGTTTGTACTTCTACAAAACTGAACCAAGCGACAGTTTAAGCAAAGCAGAAACGTGTTTTCCTCCAACATTTTGTACTTCCGATGAAAGCATCAAACAGTGCCCTGTGACAAAAACAACGAAAGTGTGTGAGTCGCATGCTCCTTCTAATGGTCTTATGTTGAAAACTCATTTATTAATTTTTTTCCAAGTTCATGTATTTCATTATTATGTATTATGTACATTTGCAGGTATTTGTAGATTATATTGTAATAACTTTACTACAATTTCACTATTTGCCGACTGAACAGTAGACAATCAGAAAAAATGTACATGTGGTGTATTTTGTTTTTGTTCTGTTTTAATTTTAGTTAAAATTTCTTTTAATTATGTTTTTTATACACAATTTTCCGTAAATTTAATGGAACATGTTCTCATGCTATATCCAGTCGCAAGTTTGCATAGTTGTGCATATATTGTCGTAGCATAATGATATGTCCATGTGCCAAAAAAAAATATCTGGCAAAGTACTTATGTGGCAAAGGGCTGATGACAGAAGAAATAGAGGGTTTGCGTTTTTGCAGGTGGTGTACATAAAGAAAACTGTAAAGTCTATGTAAAATGGAAGGAAATGTTGAAAGGGA
>JAQGAH010000770.1:0-25804 GCA_034696885.1 Lepidocyrtus paradoxus | reverse complement strand
TACTGATCGTCATCGCTCACAGCATTTTGCCAACTCCTTTCGTTCTTTATAATCCAAATCAGTATAGCATCCGAGATATCTGCGCGACACTTCTTAAACAAAGCTACATTCTTGACTACATGCTGCAGAACTATCCGGTACATGGAATATCGGAAATGATAAAAACGATGGAATATTTTGGCCGCTCTGGAGCAAGTCTCGCACCAATACAAAGTCTAGAACAGATACAAGGGAATAAGTTAGTACTACAAACATAATTTAAGAGATTATTAAATTGACAACATTTCTAAACAATAAAATACGATGTAATTCCACCTCATCAGGAAGTTTGGGAATCTGATCTGCAGGCAATTCTTGCAAAGTTTCAAAATTATATGGTCTTGGCCGAAATCTTTTCAGTCCGAAAACTGCTCTCACCACGGGCTTCCTTCCTTTTCCAGGACAAGCAGAGCAAGTGTTTTTCTTCTTTACGCGTTTGATCGAGTATGACAAATGAGGAAAGTGTTTTAGGTAAGCCTATTCATTTAAACCAATATTTAGATTAAATATTAAAAATAAATAAACGGTTGAAATATGCCTCCAGTAAATTTTTACTCCAATGTATGAATGGATAATACTTACAAACGTTTCCTTAGACATGTCCAAGGTATTACAAGCCTGCTCAACTGCAGTGTCAATATACTGGGAAATGACTTGCCAATCGGCGACATATGGCTTGAACTTCCTGTAACATTCTAAAATGGTAAAAAATAGTGGTGTATTTATGAACATTGCCTTTATTTATATTAAAAATTCATCACTTGTATACACATATAACGCCAACGCGTTTCTTACCAGAATCATCTATAGCAACAACCTTGATGAATTGAGGCACAATCACAGTCATCGTGTATACTGGGAGAGACTGCATGAACTTGGACCGGAGATACTCTGTTTTATAAATCCTTCCCAAGTGTCTGCAAAAGTAACAATAATACATTTGTGATATGAAAAAGTCCTTACAATTTCTATCCATGGTTGGCTAGTAAAATTAAAAATAAAGCAATCAAGGGCTTGCGATAATCTAACTTTGCCATTTGTGCAAAAAAGATTTTGTCAATGTAGACAAACTGCACGATTCGCTCCACCATTGTAGCTGCATCCTGTGTTTGCGGAAGGCAAACTTTCGTGCTTTCTACGATCACAACGATGGGTTGGAATCGTTTGTAGAAAGCCTCACTTTTAAAATCCTCTTCGAAGAAAGACCGCGTCTGAAATTGTAAAATTAAAATAGGTTTAAACTGAAATCCATCAAGATTTAAAAACTTAGTTTGATACATATAATGTTGGGTAATCAAATAAAATGAATATTGTATATTACCACAGGAGAGCTACTATGAAACTGCCTTCCCGCAAATTTAGACGGGTAGTACTGCCTCAGATATCGGCCATCTTCGTGAATCTGCCAGATAAACATGTCCTTGGGATCCTTACCATAGTCATTCATATCTACTACAAAGCACTGATCCTGGTAATAAAAAATAATAATTAGCCAAACTCCTCTTTTGGAAAATTCAACGAGCACCCAGAAATGCAATATTACTACACAAACTTACTCCATATAAAATCTTTTTTTCCTCATCCGTATACTGTAGATGTGGTTGTGGTGCAGGTGGAGTAAAACCTGATTTTACCCTTAACATCTCTGGCTCTCTCTTTGTTTTCCAGTTTCGAACCCTTTCCAAGATCTCAGGGTCCAACCTATTAACAGGTTCTTCTTTAGCCTGTTCCAGTGGCTCCTGATGTTTAGTTGCTTTATTGGGTATTTTTGCATGTGTCACTTCTAGAAAATATCAGTAAAGTCAAAGTCAAAAAAGCTCTTGCCACTTTCGATGAAGTAGAAATTTTCATTACACTTACTTCTAGCAATTCTCTTTGTAGTTCTAACCACGCGACGTTTTAAAGTTAAACGAAATCGACGTCGCCGGCGACTGCGACCACGGCCTTGTCCAAACTTTGTGCCTGTTCCCTTCTCTGTCAAAAATTAAGATATAATTGAAAGTATTGAAAGCATGCAAATATCTACGCAATAAAATAATTAGGAAGACTCTTTTTTATGCTATCACATACGGGAAGTGACTGGACGTTCGTCATTAACAGTCTCATGGTTTGGAGAATCATCATCTGTCCAATCATTTTCTGATTTGGAGTCTTCCAGTTTCCTCTCCACTTTTGTTGAACTCGTCTGAATATGTGTGAGAGCGGTTTCTTCAGTTTCGAGGAGGCCTTTAACCATTGTTTCAGGTCCTTCCCTTTCAAGGTTGTCATGAGCAATTTCTTGTGGCTGGTGTTGAGAAATTGGGAGCATGGTCTTCTCAGTCGCGAATGTATTGACATTATCACCTCCAGCTAGTGATCCCAGTATGTCTGATGAGCCCATTAACGGCATTAACGTGTCGGTTTTCTGAACAGTAGCATCTTTTAAAGTAATCAAGTTTTCCTTGTTGTCGTTTCCACGAATTCCAAGTCCATCTTCTACCTTCACCTCTGCAATAAAGACAATAATAATAATTTACTCCGCTCTCTATTGTCTATAGATCTAATTTTAATAAGTTTCCCTTCTAAATCAATGATGTCAATTGCCTTACTCCTACTGGCTGAGTCGACAAAATCAGTTATGTCAGGGGACGGCGGACGACGAGCCCGAGTTCTGCCTCGTTTCGAAGATGCGAAATCCTTCAAATTGACTCCATCATCGGTCATTTTCTGATCTATATCTTGGGGAATTTCTGATGTGAGAGGTTGAGGTTGGATATTTCCCACATGACCTAAACTGGGGTCATTCATGACGGAAGAATTACTAGATGAAAGTTTATCTTGAATTGGAGCACTGGATGGTGCAATTTGAGGTGGCACTTTCGGCATTCTGGTGTAATGCCGTTCTGGTTTGATTGGAAGAACTTCACTAAGCCACCACCTTACTACTTACACTACTACTGACTACCTTCAAAACAAAATTCGCTAATTTGGTGTCTGAATCAAGTGATTTGGTGTTACTGATTTCCTCGGTGTATTTTCTTTTTCGGTTTATAGCGGCTCTCGGTTCCGCTACTTTACTGCAACTGCGACTAATCCCTGCGACTGCTATCTGCACCAGGCTTCTTCCCTATGTTTTTTTTTGCTTTTGTGAGGAACGATACTATGTACTATCTGATACTTGTTCAGACTAACTTCAGAGGGGTAGCCGTGCGTGCGTGCACGCCGTGCATCTCTCTAAAAGGATACGAGAAAAGAGCACGTTCACAACCTAACCCCTTCACCATGCAGAAGTCACCTTAGGACGAAAAAAATCTCGCCGAACTCGTTGTATGTATATGCTTACACATGTAAATACTCATTTCGCAAATCGCAATCTCCTTTTCATACATATCATCTCGGCTTACGGGACTTTAGATTTAGATTAGATCGTATGTCTGTGTCTGTGTTCGCGAACACAACCCAGTATGGATAGGATAACGAAGATGGGAGCATCGAGCATCATCTCATCATCATGCATGCAGCATCATCAATTCAATTGTCGTATCCTCTCCATGCGATTAGTAAGGGATATCATCCTCATTTGCATTAGGTTTACGTGGAAGGAATTGGGAAGTTGGCAAGTCGGAGGAAAGGTATGGTAAAGAAAAGCTGATTTTGCGAAGACACTCAACACCCGGAGAAGCAGCAAAAACACAACTCTGTCAAGAGTGAACGGAGCTTTCTTTCAGATAATAATGAAGTTAGCATCTCATCTCATCAGTATCAGATTTGTAGTAACAAGGTTATTTGTGTCTTAACCAGAGGATTGCATTAGGCTTGAGCTTGAGTTCGAACAAGCTTCGAGCCTAAAACTTGGAACCTTTCGAGTCTCGATCTTCGAGACTGAAACTTTTATAACTTTCAAGCTATCTGCTAAGCTCAAAATGTTTTGTTTTGACAAAAACCTTATTAATGTGCTTCACCAAAACCCTATCAAGATATCTTATTCAAACAGGACGTCTAATGGAGCAATAATATGAGCATACACCTTCCCTTATTATTCTTGTCCTGTCAATTATCCCATATATATTAGCCATTTTAAAATAAACCTAAAAATATTCATTGTCATTCATTCAATATTGCCCTTATTTTTATTTTAGAGTATAGACGGTATGTTTCAGTTGATTCAAAAGGATTTTGATTCCCCGACGAACTGAAATTAAAGATAAATTAAAGTGATCTTACTTTCATTCACGAGAATGTAAACAAAAGAAAATGTTGTAATTTTACACGTTCCACGGCTGCATTAAATACCTCATTGTTCCATGAATTTTATTTGAAAAAATATTATCTAGCTCGAGCGTTCGAGCTGTTACGTAATTAAAGCGATCGAGCCTTGAGCCTGACACTTAACATTTTTCGAGCCTTGAACAATAATCCTTGCAATCCTCTGGTCTTAACCTCCATTCGGATACTTTAACGGATAATTCGCTATATGATTTTTTTTAATGAGTGAATGCCCTAAACAAAATCCATTTATTTGTACCTTGGGCGCAATTAAGTAGCACTGTTGATTTATGTTAAACAAGCATGCATATGTCACACGTACCGGTTTCATAAGATACTCATTTTTTCAGTGTAATTCAAAGTTCGAAAAAAATTAATTGGCCATCAATTAACTGGTTTTACAGGACCATGTGTACTTGATTACCCGAAACTGATATCGTTCGGCACGATGGGATGTGTCTTCATCGTTCATCGGTATTGAATATGTACTTAAATGAGGTATTATGCTATGTAATATTATGAGCTAGTGATATCGTAGTTATAATAACATCGTAGTCTATAACAGGTTAACTTAGTCTATTAGAGGTATTACTACTACTGCGTTAGATTATTATACTTTATCATTATTGGCGAATATCGTTTATGCTTCCTGCCAAATCCATCATGCTTTGCTGTCACTCAATCGATTGAAGAAATGAAGATGAGTCTAATTGAGAGGGAGCATAGATATTTCCATCGCAAATTTAAAGAACGTATGCGGATACTCAAATATCCTAACAACATGAACGTAAACCCAGGAATGATAATCAGCCCAATTTAGGAAATCACTAGTGTTACAACTAATTAATGGAAGATTACTAATTATTATTAAATCAAACTCAATCATAATAAATACAGTTTATTGTAACTCGACATTTCGGATTGTTCTTCCATCTTCCCTTTTCTGTTGTTATAAGCAATTCTCCTGGTGAAGAGTGTAGTCAATACTCGAAAGCTTGAGTAAAAATAAAGTATTTATTTTCGTTAATCATGTGTTCCGAAGTAACCATAAATCAAATGAAGATGAGGTTAATTTATACAGGTGTTCTTAATACCGACAGTTGAAACAATTTATTAGATTTAAAAATCCAATTATTAGATAGAATTACTAATTATTTTGTTGAATCAAGGAAGTAGCTATGTAAGGAAGTCAGGTTACAATTCAAAATTATTCATATTACCAACTTGTTTTTAGTTTTCATGCGCTAGATTTACTACTTGTTTCAGTCCAAATCATTTCCTCGACCAGCACGACCACTACCTCCTTGACCGTCTGGGTGACCTATAATTTAAACGAAAACAACAAAAGTTATTTTTAAATAAAATCTTATAGTAAACACAAATTATGCTTGTATTAGTAATCAACTAAATTAATAAGTCACCGTTAGAATTGCCTTGACCAGTGGGTTCAAAGCGTGCCAAAGGGTCTTCGCCGGTTGTGAAATTTTTCCTACAGATGGGACAGGTGCCATGCTGTAAATATAATTATATTAATTATTATGAACAACAAATGTATTCATCCTTTTAAAGTTGATCTGAATTTGATAGGATTTAACTGTTAATAAATGCCAACTGCTTCACTTACAAGTTTTAACCAAGGTACAATGCAGTTGGGATGAAAAACGTGATCACACTCTAACTGCTTGACTTCTTCATTCAATTGAAAATCATCGAAGCATACCGTGCACCCAAGCTTTCTATTAACTTGATCTTCGCTAATTTTTACTGAGGGCAGTCTCTCTAGTTTATCTGTAGACATAGGAGGCGGGCCTGCGCCTTCCAAGTTATTCATTAACTGCGTAATGATTACATCCAGTCCACCTGATCCCCATGCATAGTCTCTAAAATTTGCTATCATCCTAGTTATCAAATAAAATAATCAGCAAGTGACATCAGTTTAATTTTTTAAACAATAATAAGAAAAGTTTTCTTAAATCTAGTAGGTTACTCATTTCTATATTAATTAAGCACAAATAAAACTAGGATGATACTTACGGGAATCTTTCACCAACATTAACGCCACCTCCGCCTGCATGTAGCCCTGCGAAAAGGTAATTTAGGACAGAAAACGGTCTGTTGATTTCCATGGAACTTACTGCTGCAGCTGGCTGGCCTGGATTTTGGGTGCCTTCACCGGCTCCACCACTTACCACTGGATTGGGTATAGAACTGAAATTTAAATAAAAAAAATTCACATAAATCACAAGTCAATTCAGTTTTATTAATGAAAAAGTTACTTTTAAAGACTTGAACACAAAACTCTTACTGCATGTCCATCTCCGTCATGAAAGACAAATTCATTTCTCGACTCCATGTTCCCGAACCTGATCCGCTAGTTGATCTGGAGCTTTGACCCGGAGCTGTACCATCCAATTCTTGGGATAAGTCGCGTATCCGCTAAATGACAAGAGTTAGATAATTATATATTCATGGATTAGTATTGACTGTGGTGTAATAAATAAAAATAAGATGTAACAAATATAACTTTTGTAACTTTTCCTTCACGCGTACGTACCGCAAGATCTGGGTCCGTCAAGATAACATTACGAAATGGGTCATTACTTCTTTGACCAGACGCATTACCGCTAGCACCTTGGGAAGCGTTTGGTCGTGGAATTTCTGTTAGCTTTTCTATAAATCCTTCTTTGCATTTGGGACACGTGAAGTCCTGCATAATATACAAAAAGGAATGTTTCATTAGTTTGAAGCCTTCCCACATCACATCCACATTACCAATGGCCATAATTTTAAAACGAATGAAAACCTTTTACTCACCTCCAAAACATACGACATCTCCTCATTACATTTGTGACATAAAAAATGTCCCATCTTCTTCTTCTTGGACTGGACAGCTTCCCCCGCTTCAGCCATTTGTATAGAGAATAGAAATTACCAACTATTTAACCAGCCTCGAGTTTCACCTTATCCAAAATGACGAAAACCTTGCACGGCTACCAGGAGCCTTCACTGCTGTCCTTCGAGGAGATTTGTCCTTTCCACCTCCGACAATACTATTTACGATTAACGATTGTTAAGTAATTTAGACTTCATTACAGCAACTCTCAAGACCGACAGACCGACTGATAACAACTCACGAAAAACACTAGGCATATAGATAGAATTGGCCCACATGTTTAAACATACAGAAAACCCGCATAATCTCAAAGTACCCCAATACACCAACCATCAAGCTTCCCCAACTCTTTCGGTGTCCAGCGGATCTTTCACTCAAATTACTTTTTTTACTGAAAATCTTTCACTTTAGAGTCCGAACGAATCCGCCTCGGTGTGAATTTAGTTGAAATTACTGTAACATGATAAAGAACCCACATTAATTTTAATTGCTACAATATGACTCTAACTCGTTCCTTGCCTAATCATCATTAACCTCCTTTCAATCAATAGGGGATCCTGGGAAAGCAGCAATGAAGAACAATGTCAAAAACTCTAGTTAGTACACATATCGCCCGCAAGAGGAAATTTCTGAATTGGGCTTAACCACCGTTCTGTTGAAGAAGCTGTTTACACAACTGGATATGGTTATGGTATGGCTTGATATTGAAAGAAATATATGGATCAATCCAATTTTTAATCAGTTTTTGATATTGACTATACTGTTAAGTTTTTTAGATTTTTCGATTTTCTATAAATCTGATTTAGAGTGATCCATCATTTAATAGCAACCTCTTTTTCACAGAGCTTCACCTTTTAGTTCTCACCATTATGCATATTCACCATCCAAGATTCCTCGACACGCCGATTTGAAAACTACTCCCAGAAGTAAATTTCACACTAAATGACCGATTCTATTCAAAACACGCTACTTTCTGAAATTTACTTATGCACATCGACTACTTATGCTCATTCCGAGATGATTTACTGTTGGATGAAGATCGATCCAATGAAACGGCGGAGATTGCCTTGTAAAGTATAGTCTACGATAAGCGATAGAAAGTGTACTTACAGATTCTTTAATAATTATTATTAAATGTCTGCAATTCTTTATAACGAATCTCGCCCAAAGTGACACTCGGTGAAAGTGGCACTCGGCCAAAAAATTTCAAAGTCCAATTTGCTAAAAAGGTGGACATAGTGACACTTTTCGACTTAGTGCATCTTAAAGTAACGTGAATGAGAAAATTTATTAAGATTTTCTTCTAAATACTAAACTTACTGGTTAGATATGTATTCTTAACTATCATTTAAAATCAGTCAATGGTTAATAATAAAATATAAAATAAATAAAAATAAAATCATTACATGAGAGATGTTTTGTGAGATCTCGGATGACCTCGGAAAATCTAAAACGACGGTTTTTTGTCTAATTAAAAATCTCGTGAAGCATCATGATCTTCATGATGGCAGACTACACCACAAAGTTCGTCCGTGGTATTAAAAATGGGCAGGTGAGTAACCAGTTAGCAAAAAAATGGCTATTTGTATTATCGCCGGTATACAAGAAAGCGTGTTGTATATTGCGATGATTTGCGGGGATAAAGCAACTGGGGAAATTTGTTCGGAAATTACGCAAAATCATTCAGTATTTGTCCAGTCAATGCTTCCTTCTGAGCAAACAGTGAAAAAATAATAAGATTTAAAGTTCATCCCCATCAATTCGACGAACCATCCATTCTGGATTCTGTCTGATCTTACAATCAGTTGCAGATAACGAACAAAATTTTGGAGTGCAATGAGCAACTATGAGGTTTTTATCACAAAAAGCTTTTTTTCAAAAATTCAACTAGGCGTTTCTTTATTAGCAATTACATGGAAAAACTGAATGGTGGACAGGTCCCTTCCCTACCTTCTTCATTTTTCATCAAAAAGTGTCACTATGTCCACCTTTTATATATTCGAAAATCAGGAAAGAAAAATTCTAAAACTCCGACTCGGAACTGAAACCTCTCATCTCTAAAATACCAAAACGTATAACGGTGAAAAGGTACCCTACCAAAATTACTACAGCCAAAATATTAAAGACAATTCTGTGTATCCAAATGCATTTCGCACAAGTTTTGCATTTTCCGACAATATTTAATTCCAAATTGATCGCCAGACTCCTTCAAGAAGACTAGAGGTCCATTCTCATAACTGATTCAATTGACTGTTGGGGCAACTTGCGAATGAGTTTAAAAACCTTGCAAGGAATACCACGCTTTACAGCAAGTCTACAAATCATCAGTGACACTTGTAAGTGCGACAATTTTAGACGCATTTTAGCTTGGTATGACCGGCAAATACCAAAATGCCAAATAACTTTCGAAATCGAAGGACACGAATTTCTTATTGAGGTCGGTAGATAGTGAAAGATGAATAAAATATTTTCAAAATGTACACATCTACTGAGGTATGTATGCGCTCTTGTGCGACCGCAATTCTGTATTTAAGGATATGATATTACTCTGCGGAAACCCTTTTAATGAGAACTTATCTAATTATCCAAAAATTCCTTCTTTAGGGCATACTCTTAATTTACTTCTTTATTCTGCTCTGACTTACTAAACTATTCTTCATAGTTAATCGGCAATTCGACTGAGATTAAATACGGTAAGTCTAATATTCTGGATTTCTCCCCTTCCTTTTGGCGTCCTTCGAATAAGCTTTCTTTGATTAATATTTAGACGGAGGAAAGTAAATCCAAACAAGTTTTCTGAAATGAAAATTTACAGTTTACATTTGCTATGAAAATAAAGTTGTGGATGGTAATGCGGACTGACGTATAATTTTAATTTACTGAATTCACAATAACAAATATTCATAGGAAGCAGCAAACCTGCAGAGAGTAAGTAAGCACCTTAGATTTCAACTTTTCAACTGAACAGTCTCCTTCAAAGACAATAAGGACCTGGGAATTTTAGAATTATATTAGCATTATATGATTCGGAATTATGCAAGTCCTTTCAACTTTTGTGTTTTTTTACAAGCAGCATAGGTCGCAATTGTTACGTTAAAATAATTAAAACAGAAACCATTTTACAAGAAATCAATATTTATTTAGTTTTCAATCGAAGCACCGACCTAATATAATGTAAATACAAAGGCATGTGAAAAAAATATTTTGTTTTGTGTATTTTCTCAGACAATATCAAGATAGGTACTGTAGAATCTGTTGTAAATGACACTTGATAATTAATGAAATTTGGGATGAAACCAGAAAGGAACGTTGGTAGTTAGTTGTCATTATTTACTCAGCATGTCTTATGATCACCACGCCATGGGATGAGTGGTGGAAGCATCATAGGTGGTTGGACTTTGAATTAATCATAATTAGCATTATTTCCAAGGAAAAGAAGCCAAAGTCTAAGCAAAGGACCTGCATTATAAAATTTATTATATGGACTAAGAGGACAATCTAATTTAATTTGGTTAACTGGCCTCAATTGAATATGCTTTGAAGGAGTAAGGGATCTTCGACCTCAGAAAAAAATTTCCTAAGTATTCATACATCACACAAACATACATATATCGCCTGAGCAAGGAAAATCGTCCCCTAATTCTCTGTTTTATTTAAGGATAGTTTTTTTCCGTAGTTACAATGCTGGATCAGATAAAACAACTTGTGATTAACTTTTATTAAATACACAGATTGGATTAGTTTTCCATTTATAGATAAATATAAGAAAACCACAGGTTTCACGGCTACTGCTATACGCTACCCTGAAGAAATGTGGATGAAGCAAGAAGTGGATGTTGAAGGTTGGTTGTCATTTTTTAAGCTTGTTTCATGAATAGCATAATCGGAGTCGCTGGTGCTTGCCCTGTGGAGTAGATAAACTCAAGTATCTATTTAATTTTACAGTATGTTCTAGAAAAAGAATATGTGTCTTCGATAAGTCAGCAAGTTACTTATGAACAAGATTAAAGATATGATTGAAGACATAAAGAAATAAAAATGGGCAAGGAGATAAAAAAGAGAAGAAAGTTGCTGCGTGCTTTCAGATTGTAGGTAGATAGAGGAGAGTGCAGAAAGTAGGAGTGGAAAGAGCGTTTTTTTTCATTCCTTTTTTTAAAGTCATTGAAGGGCATTTTCCCTAATTGTGTGGAAACGTTGCTGCAATATCCAAAGACACTATAATTTTGCAATTTTTCGGTCAGTTCATCCGCCATTGATGTTGGAACAAGTAATTCCGTCCTAACTAAGTCCACTGGAGTACGCGTTACCATTATCATCCAACACCGAAGGTATTGAAAATGATACATTGTGTTGGGATTAACTGTCAACTGCATTAAAAAAAGTTTTGAATGCATTTTTTTATTTTGGCTTCCATGAACGGAGCATTTCAATCGTCAATTTTAAATGTAAATGTTGATATTTTTAAAATTGACAATTGAAATGCAAGTTCCAAAGACAGATTTTATATTCTACATAGTTTCATATTCATCAGTATGAATTCGGGGATAAATTAGTCAATCATAGTCAATATTTTCTTCATGACAGTTTTGTTGTTGAGAAATTCCAAGTCAAAATTGCAAGATGTACGTATACATACAATTATCTAAATTAAATTATTAGCTGTTGTTATTTGAATGCACTGTAGCTGTTTTTTTAAGAATCTGTGAATAAAGCTGCTTCAAGGATGGATGCCTGGGTAACTTCTGCCGTTGAGGATGCAGCTGTGAACAAAGCGATCGTGTTGGCTGGCTCTCTTCGTCGAGTTTGCACTGCAAAGAAATTAGCTGTCCTGACCACACTCGCTGTTTCGAAAAACTCAAGGTCTGTAATAGTTGTTCTGGAATAATGTTGTGAAACGTCCATGATTTAACAAATGTACATCTGTCACATTTCAAACATGCAGAGCAAAGTTAAGAATGACCTACGATCTTGTGGTCTTTATGGATCAAGATTGCAGCCCTAATGCCTGGAATCTGGAGGATTACGCAAAAGTGGGAGGCTTAGCGCTCACGGTTTTCAACAAGTGCGTTTACCTGTCTCCAAATACGCTGGTATGGACTACACAGACTTCAATTAATTTTATGTAGCAGTATCCTAAATATATTTTTAACGCTGCTCCGACGAATTACATTTCTAGGTTTTGGGAAATTGCGACGAGATTTTTGAGAAGTACGGAGACCTTGCAGCTATTGGAAATGATTCCTCCGTCTTTGTATTTACTCCTACTTTGAAATTTAGCCAGGCCTTGTGTAACATGGTAAACTCGGAGAATTGCCAGCTGAATAGAAACGTAACATCCACCGAAAAAAAATGCAACTTTGCCAAATGCTTCAACCTCTGGCTTCAGAATATCCCGAACTGGGAGAAACTTGATGAGCAGTACAACGTCCTTCTTAATTTGGATAGCGGGATTTCAAAGAGGTCTCAAATTTGCAAGCTTACCAACAAACGTTTACCTTATCATAACTGATAATAATGATCAAGTTCGATTTTCTAGTTTGGGGTCAGCAATGACGATCGTCAACTTTGGAGATCTCCATCCGTTCGATTTTGGAACAGAGATGGATTTTAAAAATGGGCCGGAATTGGGAACAATTGAAACAGTAAAAAACGATCTTATTATATTTTTTAATATGATAATCGTCTCTACGGTATATAAGAGACGATCGTGTATTGATGCATATATTGAGCAATCGCATTATATTGAATTTAGTTTGTGGGGCAGCTATGTTGGAAAATACTCAGCGAAGTTGTCAACGGAAGGCAAGATGGAGTAAGTTTAGCAGGCTACTATCAAAAACTAACATGATATTATGATTGAAAAAAACAAAGTTTGAATTTTGGTCGCATAGCTCTTAATTGCTCAACCGGAAGTCTACAAAACGGAGCCAATTGCGATCGTTGGGATGGCCTTCCGGCTTCCCGGCAGTAACAACGTGGAAGAATTCTGGGAACTCCTCAACAATGGCAAGGATGCTATTACAGTTCTTCCAAAAACAAGGTGGACAAGGGAGCACACGCATTTGGCATACGAAGACATAGATCGTAAAATACAGGCCGGCTTTCTCACTGTCCCTGTGGATGAGTTTGACGCAAAATTCTTTGGTATCAGTGGGAAAGAGGCAGAGCTGCTTGATCCCCAACAAAGAATTCTGCACGAAGTAGCCTGGGAGGCATTGGAGGACGCCATGATCGATCCACTCTCCCTCCGAGGTACTCAGACGGGAGTGTTCGTTGGCAGCTGGCTTGACGACTACAAGGACATGGTTAGGCGATCGGCTGATGCTGATTTCTTTCGATTGTATATGGGGAATTCCATCGTAACCGGGGCAGCCAGGTTGTCGCATTTTCTGGAGGTTACGGGACCGAGTATAGCAACAGAGTCGGCTTGCTCGTCTTCCATAGTTGCGGTGGACATGGCTTGCAAAAGTCTTCGAAATTATAATTGCAATTTGGCCCTTGCTTGTGGGGTTAATTTAATTCTGAAACCATTTGACAAGGGTTCATTCAGCTATGTTATCTCACCCGATGGTCACTGCAAGACTTTTGACGAGGGAGCAAATGGGTTCGGTCGTGCTGAGGGTTGTGCAGTCCTCATTATGAAAAGACTCTCTGATGCAGTGAGAGACGGAGATAACATTTGGGGATTGATCAGAGGCTCTGCGATAACCCAAGAGGGAATTAGTAAAAGTCCAGGAACCCCAACGGTAGACTGCGAAAGTTTAGCAATGGAACTAGCCCTGAAGGATGCAAACGTGGACCCATTGGCTGTAAGCTATGTAGAAGCACATGGAACTGGAACTCAAGTTGGTGATCCAATTGAGATTACTGCGATTGCCAAGGTCTACTCGAAAGGAAGGTCAGAACCACTTGTTATTGGGTCCGTAAAGACCAACGTGGGGCACACGGAGTCGGTATCTGGAATAGCAGGCATTATTAAAGTCTTGCTGGCCATGAAAAATGAGAAGATTCCGAAGCATCTGAATTTTAAACGCTTAAACCCTGCAATAAATTTGGACGCAATTCCTGCCAAGATTCCGTTAGTAGCAATGCCATGGCTTAAAGTTCAAGATAAGCCGAGGATCGCTGGGGTCAACTCAGTTGGCATTACTGGAACAGGTGATTTACAGGAACTAATATTTTACTAATATTCTACTAATATTATTATAATTCATGGACGTGATTATACAATGTCAACAATCACACATTCATTGTACAATTTCAGATGGTCATGTCATTCTCCAGGAGCCTCCAGTTATCTCAATTCCACAAATCCAAGAATTAGTAACAGATGAACGACCCCTACACATTTTCAAAGTGTCCGCAAAGGACCACGACAAACTTGAAGCATTGTTGGAGACGTACAAAAAGACGTTCTGTTCAAAAAAAAATGAGGGGGGTTTCGTCGATCTCGCTTATTCTGCCAACATCGGAAGAGCAACTTTCAATCATCGCGCAGTCATTATTGCGAAGGATTTCAAAGATGCGTTGAAGATACTCAAAAATAAATCTTTCAAATGCGCCGATGTACCTTCAACTGGAAATAAGCTTTGTTTCCTCTTTACGGGGCAAGGTTCACAATATCCAAATATGGCAGCCACCCTGTACAAGACATCCCCCGTCTTCAGGGATACCTTTAATAAATGCGACCAGCTCCTGACAAAGCGACATATGATCAACTTGCCAAAAGTCCTCTGGAGAAACTCCAATAATGGATCCGAACTCAGTAGAACCTTGTTTAGTCAAACAAGTATCTTTTGCGTCGAGTACAGTTTACTCAAACTTTGGGAGTCATGGGGTGTGAAGCCGGATTATGTGATGGGGCATAGTTTGGGAGAGTTTGCAGCGGCAGTGGCAGCTGGAGCTTTAGAGCTTGAAGATGCACTAGCGCTGGTCGCAGAGAGAAGTCGCCTGATTGATAATCTTCCTATGGGAAAAATGCTTGTCATCCAGGCAGATAAGGACAGGGTGGATGAACTGATCGGAGAATTCAAGCAGGTGGACCCCAGTTTTTGGGTCGATTATGCCGCTCTAAACTCTTCAGCTCAGACAGTCGTCGCAGGAGACTCTACTTTCATTGAAGAGTTTGCTAAATATTGTGAAAGTAGGTCACTCAAGGCAACGGTACTGGCGGCCACCCATGTTTTTCACTCCCGTCTCATGGACCCAATGCTGGAAGCTTTCCGCAAAGTTGCTCAACATGTTACTCCATTGAAAATTGAGAAGAACGCTCCGAAGTACATTTCCGGAATGGAAGGAAAGTTGGTTAGCTTGGAGCACATTGATGCTGAATATTGGGTACAACATGCCAGAGAGCCAGTAAACTTCGTCGGTGCCTGTAAGGTTGCTCAACGCGAGGGGTGCTCGCTGTTCATCGAGCTCGGCCCTCATCCCATTTTGTCTGCTTTGACAATGATGAATATGGAAGGGCAGCCTTTAACTTGTCTACCTTCACTAAGGCGAAAAGAGGAGGAGTGGGCAACCATGCTGGATAGCTTGGCCAAACTGTATTTATCTGAATGGAAGGGTCAAATTAACTGGAAAGGATTTGACCGCTATTACAAACGATCCCGAGTGTCCATTCCGTTCTATCCTTTCAACCGGAAACCATTTTGGAAGTCTCTTGAACCGGAACTACCCACTGTACACCCACTGCTAGGAAAAGTTATACCAACTGATTGTGGCCATTCAATATTTGAGAGCAGACTCTCCCTGAAAAATACTTCGTTCATCCAAGATCACGTCATTGGAAATACGGTAGTCTTTCCAGGAGCGGCCTTCCTCGAAATGTGCCTTGCAGGAGGATATCTAACAGCTCAAGGTTTAGCTTCATCAGGGACTCTAAAGCAGCCCTCAAAGCCTGTTGTCTTACAGTCATTGAAAATTTTCTCACCTTTAGCCTTTTACGATTCCAAAGTTTGTGGCCTTCAAACCACCTCGAAATTAGACATTGAAGAGAAAGATGAGATTAGATATACCATAAGAATTACGCGCCACGTGCCTTCGAAGTCTGGTGGGGCAGGAGAATGGATATTGCATTCATGCGCAAACTTCCATCCGGTCCAAGCAGCACTCATAAAGGATTCCACGATTCCAGAAATCAACATTCCAGCCATTCAGAATTCATGGCAGAAAGTCCATACAGCAGAGTTTTACGAAAAACTTGCCAAAATCGGACTTCATTTTGGTCCCAGGTTTAAAAGTCTTGAAAGAGGTTGGAAGAGTGACCAAGGAATGTTATTTGGAATTAAAATGACAGATGAAGACAATCAAAACTATCTGATAAACCCAGTCGATGCAGACGCCATGCTTCAGGCCATGATCATGTGGACAACTAAGGACAGCCACAAAATGAAGCTTCAGGTCCCAGTTCAAATAGAAGAATTCAAGTGGCTCCAAGCATCTACCTCCGCAAGTCGCTACGTCTACTGTACGACCAACGACGGTGGGAATACAGTTTGCATTCTACTGGAAGACAATGGAAACCATTTAGCGATTATGTCAGGTGTGGACTTTATGGAAACATCGCTAACGCTGGTTGAAGGCAAGATCCATCAGCAAGCAAATGTCATGCCAAGCATATGGAAAGAGATGTGGAAATGCACCACCGGGGCTTTAAAATCCGCATATGATTTAAGAACAACTGGTGAGCTTCAACTGCTCCAGTTAAATGACGAACAAAATGAGTTTGTTGCTCGTTGTAACGATGTTGGGGAGGCAGAAATACGCTTCTATGATACTATGTGCAATTTAAACATCCATTATTTTGTGAATGCAATGTACGAGCTAGGTTGGAAACCCAAACAACGCGTACCATTTGCTTTTGAAGATTTAGTGTCGCTTTTGCCGAACCCGAAGGAACATTTTAAGAAATACATTCGATTCCTCCTTAGTTGCACCGTGAACACTGGCCTTCTTAAAGTTGCCGTTGAAAAGGGGAACTTGTATTATTTTGAAGCTCCACCCCCAACCCAAACTGACATCATTCAGAGGTTGCAAAAAGGCAATTGTCCGGAGAACAACTCCAGGGTTGAGTATCAAATGTCAATGGAGGTAGGACCGAAATTGTCTCAAATACTCCTCGGAAAAATTGACCCATTGCACATACTCTTCTCAGACGACCCCAACAAGCTAAATGCAAATCAATGCTACTTCGCGATATTGGAGCGATTACAGCCGGTCGTCAAAATGCTGAATAATACGTTAATTATCCCAATTTTTAATCAGTGGCATGCTGTACAAATAAAACGTAACAATGCTGAAATGAGTCCACCGGTTTTGCGTGTGCTGGAAGTCGGAGCAGGGACTGGCTCGTTTACGGAAGTCTTCCTAAGCAGCATGGAAGCTTGGAGCCACCCGATGGAATTCTATTTCACAGACATTTCTGCATCCTTCTTCAACGCTGCAGAACAAAGGTTCAAAAAACATTCCAGACACATGATTTTCAAAAAGTTCAATATCGAAGAAGATGCACTTGTGCAAGGATTTCGCCCAAAATATTTTGATTTGATCTTGGCCTACGAAGTAATTCACGTGACTAAAGACATTCGGAAAACTTTGAGAAATCTTAAGTGTCTTCTGAAGCCAGGTGGAATACTCCAAATAGGTGAGACTACGCAGCCGGACCCACTGATCACTCAACTATTTGGACTTCTGGAAAGCTACTGGCAATTCGAAGATCTAGACATTCGTCCAAATCATGCAACTGTGTCAGCGGAAAAGTGGGAACAAGCTTTGAGGGAGATAAATTGCGACAAAGTGATTTGTACACCCATATACAATGACAAACATAGTTTGATCATAGCAAGGCTATCCCCCAAAGAAGAGGACAGTGCTTCTATAACTAGGCCAATTGATAAGGCTCAGTTGTCTTGGCTAATATTTTATCACGAGTCGAATGCAGCTGTGATGGAGTTCCTGGAAGAGAAATTGATTGGGGTGAATCGAAAAGTTTTTACGGTCAGGAGGCCTTCCACATGCTCTGAGGATGGAATGAAAGAACTGATGGATTCCGAGTTCCGGTTTGCTTTGGAGGAAGTGCAAAGTATAGAGGGGGTTATTTATTTGTGGGGTTTATCGAATGACATATCCAACCGAGACCAGAGTCACATATCCCTGCCGTTAATAAATGTTGCACAGGAAATGCTAAAATGTTTGCCCATTCCTAGACTTTACGTTGTGACGCAAGGAACTGCTAATGTGGAGGGCTACCAAGTTACTAATCCAGCCGCTGGAACGTTGCACGGAATGATTAAGTCCCTTACAAATGAGAGCATTTCCATGCACTTCCGTTATTTGGATCTGTGCCCTGATAAGTCAGCAATTTCTCAGGTGGGGAATGCTTTCCAAGACCTTTGGGACACAGATTTCTCCAATATCAGCGTCGCTTACCGAAATAACATTCGATTGTTGTGCAGGCTGGTAAGCACCAAGGTAGCCAACAACGAGCCATTGTCTCTGCCTAGTGGATGTGCTCGCTTCCAATTACAATTGCCGAAAACAAGGATGATATCGGACTTGGAGTTTGGGGTTTTCGAAAGGCACACGTTGGAAGAGAACGAGGTCGAAGTTGAGATTAAAACCATGGCGCTTAATTTTCATGACGTATTGTCAGTTCTCAAACCAATTCCACATTTTGAGGATCATGACACGGTTGGACTAGATTTTGCAGGCGTAATTACTAAAGTAAGCTCCAAAGTCGTTCAGAGGAAGGTGGGGGATCGTGTAATTGGGATGAATATGAGCGGTCTATCCTTCCCAAGTCACATTAAAATAGACGAATCTTTTTTGATTCCGATTCCACAATCTTTTACGTTTGCAGAGGGAGCTACGCTCCCTGCCGCATTTACAACTGTTTTCCTCTGTCTCGTGAAACTTGCAAAAATTAAACGAGGAGATAAAGTGCTAATACACACTGCCTCTGGTGGCGTTGGTCTCTGTGCAGTTCAGATGGCCCAGCTCGTCGGAGCTGAAATATTTGCAACGGCCGGAAGTAAGCGGAAACAAAATTATTTGCGTAACATTGGAATCAATCATGTATTCCATTCCAGGACCACGCACTTTGGCACACAAATTTTGGAGGCGACGAACGGGAGAGGAGTTGACATCATACTGAATTCCTTAACTGGAGAAGGGTTTAAAGAAGCCTCCTTATCAGCTCTAGCAAAGAATGGGAAATTTATCGAGATGAGTAAGCTAAACGTGTGGAGACCGGAGGAAGTAAAAGAAATCAGAGCTGACGTGTTCTATCAAATTGTGGACTTACTATCGATGGAGAAGGCAGAGTTTCTCGAGCTATTTGATGCTTTGAAAGAGTTTATTGCGAAGGGCTACATACGTCCAATTCCTTACGAGCGCTTTGATGCGGTGAACATAAAAGGTGCATTATGTTACATGCAGAAGGCGAAACATATTGGGAAAATTGTTTGTGTGATGCCGGAAGTGAAAGTGGGAAATTCCAAACTTGTTTCAACGACCCCGCTATGCAACGAATTCAGCACATATCTGGTCACCGGCGGCCTTGGTGGTATAGGCTATGAGTTAGTAAAGTGGATGTTGAACAATGGGGCTAAGCATGTTGCTATAGCCAGTCGAAGTAAGCCAAACCCCGAAGTCACAGCCCAAATTGATTTCTGGAATAGACATGGTAAGCATGTTGAGGCCTTCCAAGTAGACGTTGGCAATTATCACCAGTGTGAGCATCTTTTCCAAGATTTGCAATCTCTGAGCCGGGACTTCCCCCAACTTCGCGGAGTAATGCATGTTGCTGGGGTAATGGCTGACGCGACTTTCCAGAACCAAACTTGGGGCAACTTCATTCATACCTACAATCCAAAAGTGAACGGAACATGGAACCTCCATGACCTGACAAAGGACTTTTTGTTGGAGCATTTCGTAGTCTTTTCATCCATGGCAGCAACACTTGGGTCCCCCGGTCAATCCAACCATTCTGCTAGTAACTGTTTTGAGGATTCACTGATGGCGTATAGGATATCTAATGGGTTACCGGCGACAACCGTTAACTGGAGTAATTGGGGAGAAGCCGGTAACCATCATATTTTAAAACAGAGCATGTTAGTCGTGTAGGAAATAACAAGAATTATTTTCATTACATTTATTTTTTGATTGTAGGCGTTGCTACTCACATTGACTTTCCAGGAATCCGTCCAATAACCACATCTCAAGGAATGCTGGCATTGGAAACATTTCTGAAAACTCAGACGTCCCACTTGACAGTTCTTAACGTGAATTCATTTACACAAATAATGAAGTTATTCCCCCGTTTTAAAACGTACGTTGAAGACAAGAATCTATTCAGCGAGGCAAAAGCAGCGGTGATCATCACCAGTGATGATTTCTGGAAAGATGTGGACAATGCAGAAGATCTAGAAGGGAAACTGCTCCCATTCAAAAACTTAATAAAGTCCACGCTGAAAAACGTTTTGAAGATTGACCAGGATGAAGTTATCGACGACTCAACGGATTTCCAAGCGCTTGGTTTGGACAGTTTGATGATTCTGGAGCTGAGAAATGGGCTGCAAACTATTTTAGGCTCCAGACTGACGCCAACTACAAGTCAACTGAAAGACTGTAACAACACTGAAGAGATGGCAAACCAACTACTCAGTATCCTTCAAGGGGATGGTGCGCTATACAACATTAAATTTCCAACAACAAAGGAGTTGAACAGGTTGGTTAGGGAAGATTCTATTCTACCGGAGTTTGTCTGTCCATCTGAAGGGATGTCGCTGATAAGTGCATCGGAAATAGCAACTGTTCTCATCACAGGTGCGACAGGGACGCTAGGTCCATACATTTTGCGGGAACTGAGCAACCGGCCAAACATTAAGAAAATTTACTGTTTGGTCCGAATGACTATGCAAGCTTCCCCTATGGAAAGACTTATTAAACGATTACATACCGTTTGCCTCGTTGATCAGGTGGACTTGGCAAAAGTGGAGTGCATTCAAGGTGACATAACCGAAAACAAATTCGGATTAACTAATAGAGAATACGATCTTTTGGCAAATGAGGTTGACGCCATATTTAACAGCGCTGTGAAGGCTGATTATACCGTACAGTACCACAAAGCCCCAGAGAACAAATTTGATCTCCGCACGGTTAACGTGAAAGGCACAATTCGTATTTTGGAGTTTGCTGTCCACACCAAGCTAAAATATGTCTACCATGCCTCAACCATCGCCACCGTGACAACTGCCGATGATAATGGTTGCATCGTTGAGGATTGGCAGGATGTTGGGGTATTTGATGATTGTTCATATAATTGGGGCTACCAACTTAGCAAACACATTTCCGAACAACTTTGTAGACAGGCTGTAGAGCGTGGTATTCCGTGCAAAGTCTTTCGATTTCCATGGATTGGAGGGGACCATAAGACAGGGAGATGCGATTATACGACCAACCACGTGATGCTTCGTTGGCTGACTTTTCTAAAATTAGGGTACATGCCGGATGCACCTTTCCCCATGATAGTTCTGTCGGTTGACCAGTGCGCACAAATCTCCTTGGATATTCTCTTCAATCCAGGAGCTCCATCTGGGGTGTACAATATTACCCAGCGGGATACGGTAATGGAACAAATCATAATTACGATTGCCAATGAACTCGGAATTCACATCGAGCCGATTCCGTTCACTAAATTTGTCGAGAAAATGAAACTGATGGATGACTCACCTCTTTCGCATTTCGATGCAATGTATCAAGATGACGGGGTATTAGGTAGGATGTATGCTGAATACGACACTCCAACCTTGGATTTTTACAAAAAGTTTCGGGAAAACAGAACTACCTTTGTTGGGAGTCGCAAGCTGCCCCAATTCACGAAAAACAATGAGCTGGAGTCAACTGAGTCAGTTATGAGAAGGGACCTAGTCTTCTTGAGGGAGTCTGGTGTATTAGATCAATTTGGAATTAAATATTGTTAGAAATACATTTTGATTTGTAATAAAGTCTCTGATATTTCGATGCAATATCAGTAATTATAACGTTAGGTTCTGGTATTCAGATTGGGTCATATTCTTGGTTCTAGTTTCCAGATTTGTTCTTTCCCTGATTTTCAAATTTCTCAGTGTAATTTTATGAATTAAACACTTGGGATTATTATGTACCAAAGAGAAAGTACCGCATAGTGCGGATCCGTATAGTTATAGTGATCATTATTATTGCGTTTATATTATAGAAATTGAATGCTGTTAAATGTAAATAAAACACTTGCTTATACATGTACTTGATAATTATGTAGACACGATGTAGCATTTACTTAATGAGCACCCGCTCATCTTATTGCAACAGTCTGACTAATGCTGACATCCTTTCTTTCACTGCCATTCGAATTACTTGTATCATCCGGAAATTCTGGGCGTCGGACCACAAGTTAGAAAAATTGAAAACATGCCATTTAGTAGCTTCAAAATTTAGTCCAGTGCGATTTTGCATGCATTCTTTTTCTTTAGGGTTCACATGGATTGACTTTGAGTCAAAAAAAACATGGTGGATTTCAAGACCACGTCGTAAAGGTGTTATTAAATGATCGTGTAAAAATTTAGCAAATTCTTGTACTTTTCTCTTGTTCAATGAATGAAAAAATTCTAATTTGGTTTGAAATTATATGGAGTAGGTAACCAGACTGTAATAAAAATAAGAGTTACTTAATAAAAATAAGAGAATAACTTGATAGAAATAAATTAATCAGTTTTCACAAGATCTGTACATGCGAAAACTGTAAATATCGCGTGGGCGAGATGGTGCAAAGCAGTATTACTTTTAATATTGTCCTTCCTTCTAACAGGACTGAAATACGATAGGTGAGAAAAGTAGTTGCTCTTATTTCTTTAGTTGGACACGTGACGTGGATCTAAATTAATGTATGTAGTTTTCTATGAGTGTAAAAAATTATGATTCAATTTTAATATAAAACACACAGGGTACAGTTTTCATCTGAGCTTACATCAGAAACAAATTTGTTTGAAATTCATAGGACCAACTCGCCAACGTTTACTATCTCCCAAACCCATAATGCATATTTTTTTTAAATATCATTTTTGTTCCATGAAAACCCACAGTTTCAAAGAAAATGTAATGTAAAAGAACGTTGTTTGCACCTTTTTATAGGGTTATATAACCATTTTCACAAGACTGGCTGGCCCGACAAGCGACCATTTTCACAAGGTAGCACAGGAGCTGTGCTAAAATTCTAACGATGAGTCTTACTTGTAACCTGAGTATATTTCAGACTTGTACATAAAAAATGTATATGGAGGCCGATTTAGAGAAAAGAAACTTCTTTTGCGGCTGACGGCGTTAAATTTCTAATTACAAATTTTCCACAGGCATTCACATAGGGGATTGGATTTTGCTATTCAAAAATTGAAAGTCATAAGACAAGTTCAAAAATGCGCACAACTCGAGTCAAAATGATCGAGTCACGGCGTAATAATGAGACTTGTCATATGATTTTAAATTTATAATTAGTGCAAAATCCAATCCCCCTATGTGGATGCCTGCGGAAAATTTGTAACTAAAACTTTAACAACACCATCCGCAAAAGAAGTACATTTCTTCTAAATTGGCTTCCCTATAGTTAATAATTTAGGTATCGACGGTGGAATGAGCAGTCGAGAGACAAAGAGGTACTTACGTAATATGGAATGAAATTTGAATTGTGCCAATCACCAAATCTCAAAATCAGCTAGGGAAATGGAAACCCATTGAATTATTATAATAAATAAAAATTATCATCAGCATCACCCCGTTACTAATATGTTGAACTGTTGAAAATCAAGGTCATCCCTTAATACTTACTTTATCATTTAAAATTACTAGCAAAATTATTCAAAGCCAAACCGTTGGGAACTAACTGTCAAAAGTTGTTTCTGTTCAATGTGTAATGTCGTACTTTATGTCGACATTATCTTAGAGTTTAATCAAAATGATACTAATGTTCAAACACAAATATGTACTTCCTATTTTATTCTTATGTTTATCAAAGCAAGGGGCCGCTCAAAAAATGGTGCATGACTCTGACACCTGCGCGAAATCGCGTTGTTGATAGCATCAGGTACTTTTTGAACGAGCCCTAACTGATCCACTGATGTCGTTTATATAAACAAACATAGCCATCAGATATAAATATAAGGATGAATAGAGTCATCTTAATACGACCACGTGATACCGAATTCATACCGAATTGAAGACTTGGACGAGTGCAGAATTGGTCCACCTTTTAGTGCAAAAAAATGAATCCGTTACATGAATGATTCGACAATGATAGGTATGTATGTATATGTAACTTTTCTAAGTGAAATGATGATGGTGAATTATTACAATCTATTTCTTTATCATATTTAACTGAAGAGCCATTCGTAAAACTAAAGGAGCGCATTTAAAGTTGTTACATAATGTCATAGCTAGCTAGTAAAAATAGTCGAATAAGCAGTGATGTGAATTAAGGCGAAGCATTATGGCAATTTATGATATGTCATCCATGTCCCTGTCATAAGTATATCATGTAATTAGAATATACTATATAGTTAAATATATGATATTTTTTTTTGTTAAAAGCTGAAATCCAGCTACAAGATAAGATCATATAGTAAAAGCAAATCTACTTACACTATAGAAAATATTTTACTCGTTTTATGGAGTGGAGTGGAATTTCTTATTCTTGATTAGGACTCATAGACTATTGTACTGATTGTAATACATGGTATAATTTTATCAACTCCCATGCATAATGTAAAGGGACACGGCGTGGCGTTTCACACTTCCTAATCATCAACACATTATATATATTTTTTGGCATTTTTCATATTATACATCTGTCCCCTTCTTCTTCGAGTTGTCTTAAAAAGTCCTGTCATGCTCTTGTTCACAGTTCACAATGATGATATGATGGATGGATGGCGATGGGGACGATAAGGATATGAATCTAGTGCTGATATTTTCCACTATTGCACTGCAGTGGAAATTGCGCTAATATGCGATGAGACTAACTCTGATTTCTAACCTAATTTACCTTATGCATTTTCTTAAATCAGCCTACAATGCTAAACTTTCGCTGGTGATGGGGAAAGACAAGAGGTTCTTAGGTTCTGTTAATCAAGGCAGACGACGCAACTTTGGACTTTGAACTGGAAATGAGTCAGATTTCTTTCAGTTGGAAGCTACCCTCCCATGTACTTTTCTTACTTGTTGGGAATTGGAAGCCTGCGTGGTCTCTCACTTATACACATCTAGTAATCAGTAAGTTTTTGCTTCACTTGTTGCATTGTGCACGTATCTAAATTGCGAATTCAACAGAAATATATATTCGGATATATTACCCCCTGGTAATAACTAACCTAAACTAACGCTCAACTCCGTCGCCATTTTCCAAGCCCCATTCTGGATTCACAATCTTGAAAGCAAGGTCCCTCAATATATTAGTCTCAAAGGAGAAAATTTAACCAACTTTAGTAATAATTAACTTGAAACTTTGAGGAGTGAAAGCATGCATAGTGATAGTGACTCTACATTTAGTTTTTTAAGCAAGAAATATAATTTCCTCGATCATCATTTCAATATCATCAA